>JAWPHD010016797.1:0-47976 GCA_037043455.1 Cyrtodaria siliqua
ATGGTGTATGGACAAGAAATGCCGTTTGGTATGACAATTCAGATAGTGTAAAATTAAAAAAAATATCTCTGACTTTTGTCGATTTCAGACTATTGTCCTTGGTATTCACAAGACCATATCTCTGCAAATAATCATTCGATTTGCATGAAGTAAGTGTTTTTAAGCTTGTTATGAAAATGACAACACAAACTCCTCATTTAAGAAACATCTGAACATGTTTTCTCCTCTTATAGGTTTACCATCACCAATTACATGTAAACCTCCGAGGTGTAGTCGAATGTAGTTCCTATAATAAAAAGTAATCCCTCCTTTTTCGATGGAAATGGGCATTATAAGTAGGGGAAAACTGGCCATTTCTATTCGATTTTGTGGTTATATGTATAAGAAGCGTAGTAATAGGTTTTACTGGATCACTGATGAACATTTTCGAAATTTCGACTCTATGCTTACACTTTGTGAGCAATGAAAACAGTCGATCAATAAAAACAGCTGTACCCTTGACCTGTTTAGTAAACAAACAAGAACTTTCTTACATGTCTTGTGACCCCACGTTTTCTGGTGATTTTTCAAGTGGAAAAATAGTTTTCTATATGAACATTACACTGCTGCATTATCCATACTTGAGTTGAATTTGCAGCAAATCATTAATATGTGACACTTTAACATTGGTGTCTATGGGGAAAATAATTGGTGCTTTCATACCTATATAACTCTATGTAAACAAAGATGGCCGCTGGCAGCCATGTTTAACGTCGAATCAAAACGATTTTCGACAAGGACCAACATCATGTCTTTAGAAAAAGTCCCATATCAATATCACTTATAGTTTTCAAGAAGTAGTCGCTACAAACTTGTATTATGAAAATCTATTTTTAGCCATGGCGGCCATCTTGAATTTCCGGCCGACCTGAAATTTTGCTAGGATCAATTAGACATCAAGAGCAACATTTCTGTGAAGTTTCATGAAAATCCGTCAAGTAGTTTCAGAGGAGTAGTCGCTACAAGTTTTCATTATATAACTCTATGTAAACAAACATGGCCACTGGCAGCCATGTTTAATGTCGAATCAAAATAATGTTCGACTCGGATAACCATCATGTCATGCTGATCATTTTAGAAAAAGTCCCATATCAATATCACTTATAGTTTTCAAGAAGTAGTCGCTACAAACTTGAATTTAAAAATCTATTTTTAGCTTTGGCGGCCATCTTGGATTTCACATCAACATAAATTTTTGCTAGGATCAACTAGACTTCATGGGCAACATTTCTGTAAAGTTTTATGAATATCCATCCAGTAGTTTCAGAGGAGTAGTCGCTACAAATAAAAGTTAACGGACAGACGGACAGACGGACGGACGACGGATACCGCACCACGGCATAAGCTCTGCTGATCTCTGATCAGTAGAGCTAAAAATTGAGAAAAAAAAAAAATCAAACAAACAATAACAAGAGGTCAATGACCTTGAAGCTCTACTGATTGATTTTGATTTTAGGAAGTAGTCGCTACAGACTTGTCTTTTGAAAATCTATTTTTAACCGTGGCGGCCATCTTGAATTTCCGGCCGACCTGAAATTTTGCTAAGATCAATAAGACATTAAGAGCAACATTCCTGTGAAGTTTCATGAAAATCCGTCAGGTAGTTTCAAAGAAGTAGTCGCTACAAGTTTTCATTATATAACTCTATGTAAACAAAGCAGCCATGTTTAAGGTCAAATCAAAACGATTTTCGACAAGGACCAACATCATGTCATACTGATCATTTTAGAAAAAGTCCCATATCAATATCTCTTATTGTTTTGAAGAAGTAGTCGCTACAAACTTATTTATTTTAAATCTATTTTTAGCTGTGGCGGCCATCTTGAATTTCCGGCCGACCTGAAATTTTTCTAGGATCAACTAGACATCAAGAGCAACATTCCTGTGAAGTTTCATGAACATCCGTCAAGTAGTTTCAGAGGAGTAGTCGCTACAAGTTTTTACTATATAACTCTATGTAACCAAAGATGGCCACTGGCAGCCATGTTTAACGTCGAATCAAAATAATTTTCCACAAGGATCTACATCATGTCATGCTGATCATTTTAGAAAAAGTCCCATATCAATATCACTTATAGTTTTCAAGAAGTAGTCGCTACAAACTTATTTTTTAACAAGAGGTCAATGACCTTGAAGCTCTACTGATTGATTTTGATTTCAGGAAGTAGTGACTACAAACTTGATTTTTGAAAATCTATTTTTAGCCGTGGCGGCAATCTTGAATTTCCGGCCGACCTGAAATTTTGCTAGGATCAATTAGACATCAAGAGCAACATTTCTGTGAAGTTTCATGAAAATCTGTCAAGTACTTTCAGAGGAGTAGTCGCTACAAGTTTTCATTATATAACTCTATGTAAACAAAGATGGCCGCTGGCAGCCATGTTTAATGTCGAATCAAAACGATTTTCGACAAGGACCAACATCATGTCTTTAGAAAAAGTCCCATATCAATATCACTTATAGTTTTCAAGAAGTAGTCGCTACAAACTTGTATTTTGAAAATCTATTTTTAGCCATGGCGGCCATCTTGAATTTCCGGCTGACCTAAAATTTTGCTAGGATCAATTAGACATCAAGAGCAACATTTCTGTGAAGTTTCATGAAAATACGTCAAGTAGTTTCAGAGGAGTAGTCGCTACAAGTTTTCATTATATAACTCTATGTAAACAAAGATGGCCACTGGCAGCCATGTTTAATGTCGAATCAAAATAATGTTCGACTCGGATAACCATCATGTCATGCTGATCATTTTAGAAAAAGTCCCATATCAATATCACTTATAGTTTTCAAGAAGTAGTCGCCAAAAACTTATTTTTTTAAAATCTATTTTTAACTGTGGCAGCCATCTTGAATTTCTGGCCGATCTGAAATTTTGCTAGGATCAATTAGACATTAAGAGCAACATTCGTGTTAAGTTTCATGAAAATCCGCCAAGTAGTTTCAGAGGAGTAGTCGCTACAAGTTTTTACTATATAACTCTATGTAAACAAAGATGGCCGCTGGCAGCCACGTTTAACGTCGAATCAAAACGATTTTTGATAAGGACCAACATCATGTCATGTTGATCATTTTAGAAAAAGTCCCATATCAATATCACTTATAGTTTTCAAGAAGTAGTCGCTACAAACTTGAATTTAAAAAATCTATTTTTAGCTTTGGCGGCCATCTTTGATTTCACATCAACATGAATTTTTGCTAGGATCAACTAGACTTCATGGGCAACATTTCTGTAAAGTTTTATGAATATCCATCCAGTAGTTTCAGAGGAGTAGTCGCTACAAATAAAAGTTAACGGACAGACGGACGGACAGACGGACAGACGGACGACGGACGCCGCACCACGGCATAAGCTCTGCTGATCTCTGATCAGTAGAGCTAAAAATCTATTTTTAGCTATGACGGCCATCTTGAATTTCCGGCCGACCTGAAATTTTGATAGGATCAATTAGACATCAAGAGCAACATTCCTGTAAAGTTTCATGACAATCCGCCAAGTAGTTTCAGAGGAGTAGTCGCTACAAGTTTTTACTATATAACTCTATGTAAACAAAGATGGCCGCTGGCAGCCATGTTTAACGTTGAATCAAAACGATTTTTGACTAGGATCAACATCATGTAATGCTGATCATTTTAGAAGAAGTCCCATATCAATATCACTTATAGTTTTCAAGAAGTAGTCGCTACAAACTTATTTTTTAAAAATCTATTTTTAGCTGTGACGGCCATCTTGAATTTCCGGCCGACCTGAAATTTTTCTAGGATCAATTAGACATCAAGAGCAACATTCCTGTAAAGTTTCATGACAATCCGTTAAGTAGTTTCAGAGAAGTAGTCGCTACAAGTTTTTACTATATAACTCTATGTAAACAAAGATGGCCGCTGGCAGCCATGTTTAACGTTGAATCAAAACGATTTTTGACTAGGATCAACATCATGTCATGCTGATCATTTAAGAAAAAGTCCCATATCAATATCACTTATAGTTTTCAAGAAGAAGTCGCTACAAACTTGTATTTTAAAACTCTATTTTTAGCTTTGGCGACCATCTTGGATTTCACATCAACATGAATTTTTGCTAGGATCAACTAGACTTTATGGGCAACATTTCTGTAAAGTTTCATGAATATCCATCCAGTAGTTTCAGCTGTGAAGTCGCTACAAATAAAAGTTTACGGACAGACGGCCAGACGGCCAGACGGACGACGGACGCCGCACCACGGCATAAGCTCTGCTGATCTCTGATCAGTAGAGCTAAAAATCAAATAAAATAAAATAAAAATAAAAAATTCGCGACGCCGACACGACGTCTTGTGGTGAGCAAATGTGCGAAGTTATTTGAAATTCCGTCGATTATTGTCCGAGTTATGAAACGAGGCGATTGTATAGACCAACGGATTTTGAACTTTGATCTCTAAGTGTGACCTTGGAGCCACAGACCTGGATTTTGTGCGCGACACATCGTCTTGTTGTGGTGAGCAATTGTGCAAAGTTATTTGAAAATCCATCCATTATTGTCAGAGTTATGAAGCGGACACGAGTGTACAGACGAACGGACAGACAGTGCGACTACTATATGCCACCCTTCGGGGGCATAATAAAGTTTAATAACCAGTGTTTTGCACTCGTTCTTATATCGGAGCAATTTCTCTCCCTCGAGAAATATTTCCGGTATCTTAAAAACACTGGTAATTAAACTCTATATATCAAATGTTGCATTTTGAAGGAAATATATCTATGTGTGAACTCACAAGTTGGTTTACTACAATCATTATACTATATTCATTCCATGACTCTACTTTTGTAAACATTAGTTTCAGATTCTCTAGACTTTTTTGTGTGACCAGTAACAGCTCTCCTTACTTAGTTGACAAAATTGCTTATGCAGCCCTTAAGATAATGCTATAAGGAAGCCCATGGCCAAATTTGGTTGTGCTAGGATAAGAAATGTAAGAGACATAGACTTGTAAACACAGCTTACAGGCAAACCTTGATGTGGGACGCCGACGCCGAGGTGATTTAGCACATAAGCTCTCTTATTCTTCGAATAGTCGAGCTAAAAAGACAAACGCGCATGCACTTCGAAGAAGAAGCATATCAAAAAATCGTCTCGCCGTTCTTATAAATATATTTTATACACTAGTGTGCAGGGAGAGTTAAAACCCTGTGCATATTAAACACCTCCCAAACTTCTATGTTGCTTTCCCTAGTGTTGTTCCGATAAATCGAGAAATTGTCAATAAATGCCTCCGACAGGATCGTCGGCAATAAATTAGTATTCATCCATGTATTATACCGGTCCAGTGTTATCATACTTTATTCGAATTGCTTAACTTAAAATGAACGTTGATTGGATGAGTTAAGTCCACCAGCCAATCAAATGACGTTTACCAAAATAAAATAGGCAACGTAACTAAAATGTCGGAAGCTGAAAATGAGGAACACCTTTAGTTTAAACTTTACACCTGTCCCATTTCTAGGGAAACGGAAGCAATCAGAAGTGTGGATAATTTTGGGTATAAACTAATAAACCAAAATAACAAATGTTTGTACAACATATACGGAAAAACAGGCAAGAAAAGATACTGTCCCCAACGCACAAGATGTGACTCGAAACGTGTTCATTAATTTTCAAAAAGCTTCATTAAATAATCAATCATTGTTATTTAGTTATAATAGTAAAATCAAAACAATGAAGTATTTTTTATTAAACATAAAGAACCCAGAGTTTGTTGGGGTGTTGTTTTTTTGCACAAGAACAGAAGGACAGTATAAGAGAAAATAAGCTGTGTAAATCAGTGTATCTAAAAAAGATATTATGACCAATATTAAAGATAAAAGGTAAGATGGTTTAGAAACTGGTTTGAATATTTTTTGTTTAAATATGTTGTATCCTTTCAAGAAAGAACTTTTGGTTTGGCGATCATTGCCTCTTTTTAATGTCTGGTGTCTATCAAATATTTAGCTAGTCTCATAGCATTTATGAATTTTCAAATGTTTATGCAATATTAAATATACATAAAAATACCCCAAACTGGTTTCTTTTTATGCACTGTTGATGTTTCGTACCTAGGACGTTTCATACCCTGGACATTTTTATCCAATTTTGCATTGGATGTTAACTGGGTACAAAATGGCCATGGTACGAAATGTCTGCAGGGTTTCCCCCAGAAACTTTGTGAAGGCATGTTGTTCTGACATTACATTTACCAAACTGGGCTTGAAAAAAAGAGTGCCTATTAATGGCAAAATGGCAAAATAACATACTTCTATGATTTTGGTGCAAAAGGAGAATCACCATAGAAATTCTATTTTTCTTCTTTTAAATCTGTTCTTCATGAAAATTAAGAAAATCTTAAGGCATGTTGCTCTGATGAAGGCATGTTGTTTTTCCTTTCTTTTCCAGGAAGGCATGTTGCATGCGACATGCCTTATGATCCTGGGGGAAACCCTGGTCTGTGCACCACCTTTTACCATATATCCTTAAACTATAAATAGTTATTTAGGTTATTAGACATATCTGCTATTATTTATTAATCGCGATTAAATTCGGTAAGCGATGCGATTGTCCAGGGAGTAAGTATAGGGGGAGAAGAAACGGATCGTTTTGCCGTTTTATGTTGTCGCGTGTGTGTTTCACTACTGCGTGAAAATGACTAACTATTACACTTACAAACTCAATAAAAGTGCGAAATGTAAATATAAGTATTATTTATTCACACTATTCCTCTGATACAGAGCGTGTATTTGTTTGCATGTATAAAAACACATTTTACCAGACGGTTCCGTGTAACAAATATGGCGCCACTCTGCGCCAAATAAAAAATGGTGACAGTGTATAGCTATTGCAAACGAGATACGAGACTACGGGTTATTTAGGCATTAATAATAACAAAAGTGAATAGTAGACATATTTATCTTTGTCAAGAATGTAATTTCAAGGTAGTGATTATAAGACAAAGCCTAAAAAGAGGTGATGCAAATGTTCCTTTTGAGATATCATCTGAATTTTTTAATTTTTCAAATTAAAAATAATTAAAAATGGTGTGGAGCTATTGCAAACGAGATACGAAGTATGGGTTACCGTATTTACCGTATAAGTTGGGGCAGGATTAATTAATTACAATAATTAGTGGCCCAAACAATACTTGTTCAAAAAATAATAAATTTTTTTATTGGCCCAATGAATATAACGGACTTAATTTGGGGTTAAGATTCGGTCAAGTGGAAATTCATTAAACTATCGTGACTATCGTGATTCATATTAACAACGTCTTACCGCAGAACATGTTTTCTTTAATCCATCAATAACAATCGACTAATTATAAATATCAATTTCTTACTGCAAAGTTTATCACTTTCATTTTAATCCATTAATAAACCAATCCTTTTGTACACTGTAATTATTCCTCCCTAAACGTGCACTTGTTTATAAATGATAAAAAGATCAGTCAAAACGTCCCGGCTTTGTAGTCAAACACAAGCATTTGATGTGCCGACGTGCCGACGTAGTTTCTTTGATCTTTGCCAAAGTGGTGAAATTGTGTCGCAGCTTGCACCGTTAAAATACGGCAAATAGCATCCCTTTAAATGAAGTTTGATGCAGTCTTGTACAGACTTAATTTCCTGGTGTGCGGACCATATCATATCAGAAATTAACTGTGAAATAGCCTAGAGCGAGGATTACCGGTTGAAACAATAGCGTCCCTTTAATTTAGCTGACATTGTGATCAGCTGGTAAATTCAGTTTGATGCCGTGAGCAACTGACTGAAAGAAAAACTAAGAAAATATCGTTATTATTTTATTTATTTATTTTTACAGGTTGGTAGCACATGATTCACGTCTTTCGTCAGGTGCTTCTTGATTGTTGACATATCTTCTTTCCAACTCTCATCGCTCAAACCGTCATGTGGTCGACTCCAATATTCAGCTTAAAAATAAAGCACTACATTTAAATGAACGTACTTAACTATGGACAGTATACATGTAAGAAATAAACTGTGAAATAGCCTGGAGCGAAGATTACCGGTTTAAACAATAGTCCCTTTATTTTAGCTGACCTTGTGATCAGCTGGTAAACACGTGTGTAAAATCAATGTGATGCCGCGAGGAACAGACTAGAAATAACCGGGGTGTTTTATCGCGGTGCATAAATACAGGAACGTGTATGAACTAATACACGTTCCTGATAAATACAAGGTACGATAACTAATTGAATATGAAATAATGATTTAAACTAACAATCACTTATATAAAATACTATCATTATTTCACAGTTCAATTAAAATTGTGATTGCTAGCATTTTGTCGCACGCGTCTAGATTCTGACAATTAAAATAAATACACGACACACGTCACTTCCTGTGTGCGTAAGTGTATAATTACCAGATTTACTCAGTGCTTTAATAACTAGTTAGTTCACTGACTTATTTTATGCATTTTTTTTACATTAATTTTGATCATGATTTTGGCAGAATTTGTTTGATGGCCCAATTAAAATTATCTGAAATTTTTGAAATTTTTTGAAATTTTTAATATGGCCCAAAGTAAAAACAAGAGGCCCAAGAGGGCCTGTGAACGCTCTACTGGCTGTTATACCATTGATGAATCGAGTCGTACTACATGGTGTCTAGAGTGTACACAAGGTTTTTCAAGTATTTGACCTAGTGACCTAGTTTTTGACCCCATGGGACCCATTTTCGAACTTGACCAAAATATAATTAAGACAACATTTCGACAAAGTTTCATCAAGATCGGGTCAGAAATATGGCCTCTAGAGTGTACACAAGGTTTTTCAAGTATTTGACCTAGTGACCTAGTTTTTGACCCTGTGTGACCCATTTTCGAAATTTAGCAAGCTATAATTGAGACAAATATTGTGACAAAATTGCATCAAGATCGGGTCAAAAATATGGCCTCTAGAGTGTACACACGGTTTTTCCAAAGTTTGACCTAGTGACCTAGTTTTTAAACCATGTGACCCATTTTTGAACTTGACCAAGATATAATTAAGACAAACATTTTGACAAAGTTTCATCAAGATTGGGTCAGAAATACGGCTTCTAGAGTGTACACAAGGTTTTTCAAGTATTTGACCTAGTGACCTAGTTTTTAACCCCATGTGACCCATTTTCAAACTTGACCAAGATATAATTAAGACAAACATTCTGACAAAGTTGCATCAAGCTCGGGTCAAAAATATGGCCTCTAGAGTGTACACAAGGTTTTTCCAATATTTGACCTAGTGACCTAGTTTTTAACTTTATGTGACCCATTTCCGAACTTGATCAAGATATAATTAAGATAAACAATTTGACAAAGTTTCATCAAGATTGGGTAACAAATATGACCTCTAGAGTGTACACAAGTTTTTTCAAGTATTTGACCTAGTGATCTAGTTTTTGAACCCACATGACCCATTTTTGAACTTGACCGAGATTTCATTGAGACAAACATTCTGACAAAGTTTCATGATGATTGCATCAGAAATGTGGCCTCTAGAGTGTACACAAGAAAAGTTAACGGAAGACGGACGACGGAAAACGGACAACACACCATCCCATAAGCTAAAAACAAACTTTACCGAGCTGTTATTGACATTAACAATCTGGTAAAGTTTGGTAAAGATCAAATGGAAAAAAATATGGCGTTTACAGTGTACACAAGGTTTTTCAAGTATTTGACCTAGTGTTTGACCCCATGGGACCCATTTTCGAACTTGACCAAAATATAATTAAGACAACATTTCGACAAAGTTTCATCAAGATCGGGTCAGAAATATGGCCTCTAGAGTGTACACAAGGTTTTTCAAGTATTTGACCTAATGACCTAGTTTTTGACCCTGTGTGACCCATTTTCGAACTTTAGCAAGCTATAATTGAGACAAATATTCTGACAAAATTGCATCAAGATCTGGTCAAAAATATGGCCTCTAGAGTGTACACACGGTTTTTCAAAAGTTTGACCTAGTGACCTAGTTTTTAACACCATGTGACCCATTTTTGAACTTGACCAAGATATAATTAAGACAAACACTTTGACAAAGTTTCATCAAGATTGGGTCAGAAATACGGCTTCTAGTGTACACAAGGTTTTTCAAGTATTTGACCTAGTGACCTAGTTTTTAACCCCATGTGACCCATTTTCAAACTTGACCAAGATATAATTAAGACAAACATTCTGACAAAGTTGCATCAAGCTCGGGTCAAAAATATGGCCTCTAGAGTGTACACAAGGTTTTTCCAATATTTGACCTAGTGACCTAGTTTTTAACTTCATGTGACCCATTTCCGAACTTGATCAAGATATAATTAAGATAAACAATTTGACAAAGTTTCATCAAGATTGGGTAACAAATATGACCTCTAGAGTGTACACAAGTTTTTTCAAGTATTTGACCTAGTGATCTAGTTTTTGACCCCACATGACCCATTTTCGAACTTGACCGAGATTTCATTGAGACAAACAATTAAGATAAACATTCTGACAAAGTTGCATCAAGCTCGGGTCAAAAATATGGCCTCTAGGGTGTACACAAGGTTTTTCCAATATTTGACCTAGTGACCTAGTTTTTAACTTCATGTGACCCATTTCCGAACTTGATCACGATATAATTAAGATAAACATTCTGACAAAGTTGCATCAAGCTAGGGTCAAAAATATGGCCTCTAGAGTGTACACAAGGTTTTTCCAATATTTGACCTAGTGACCTAGTTTTTGACCCCACATGACCCATTTTCGAACTTGACCGAGATTTCATTGAGACAAACATTCTGACAAAGTTTCATGATGATTGCATCAGAAATGTGGCCTCTAGAGTGTACAAAAGCAAAAGTTAACGGACGACGGACAACACACCATCCCATAAGCTCTGCTGGCCCTTGGCCAGTAGAGCTAATAATTATTTTCCTAAAATGCAAGGTTGCCCCAATCTTTACGGTGCCCCAACTTATACGGTAAATACGGTATATTAGGCATTAATAATAACAAAAAGTGAATAGTAGACATATTTATCTTTGTCAAGAAGGTAATTTCGTGATGTTGATTATAACAGAAAGCCGTAAAAATGAGGCTGTAAAAACTGGCTAATTAGAGATGTTGGCTGAAATTTTAATTTTTCACATGTAACGCGCTTACGATCAATTTACCTGTATCGATAAAATAGTAAATGGCGGCGTTCTAGCGCGACAACATAAATCGATAAACTAGAGCGTTTATGAACCCGTTTCTCCTCCCCGTATACTTACTCCCTGGATTGTCTAATCGGTAAGCGATTGTCTATTAAAGAAGACAGATTGATCGATTAATAGTTTCAAGTCCGATTTCCAACACTAGCCTTCCCCAATAACGGAGCGGCTCATAATAGCGAAGCGACGCGAGCGCAAGCGAGCTCCTATGGTATCA
This sequence comes from Cyrtodaria siliqua, assembly GCA_037043455.1. NCBI lineage: Eukaryota > Metazoa > Mollusca > Bivalvia > Adapedonta > Hiatellidae > Cyrtodaria > Cyrtodaria siliqua. Next base: position 11,441 of record JAWPHD010016797.1, read on the forward strand.
TGGAGGCGAAAAGTAAACATACCCATCCATCCTTTTGAAAAGTCTTGGGTCATTTACGGCAGTTTATGGGCGACTTCAACCGTAAAGTAGCATATTTCGTTACGAAATTAACAAGATAAGCATTCGTAGAAATCATTAAGAATGGTGGTTTCCAAGCAGAATGAGGTGAAAAAAACATTAAAAACCTTTCTCGAACCCTCCCAAAAATGACAATGAAATTGCATTTTTACCAATGTCGCCAAAACGGCCATTAACCGGAAGCATAGGCCAAAGTGTTACCTTGCGCGTTGTTCATTGGCGAAAATTCGTCAACACATTTCACAATTTAATAAAAGTATATTTCGTGTCGCAGAAATGTATATGTCTTGCTAACCGATTAGGATAAACAAATGATTTGGTTAAAAACTATCTTTCATTTGTTTATTTTCCTGTAAAGCCATAAATGCAATCGGAATTCTTCGCAGATTTCCGTATTCGGTCGTCTACTATTGTAAGCCATTGACGGAAATCGACGAGGTTATTCCGTGTTCATTCGTATCAAACCCGAACAATCTGGCAATTTCCGGAAATGTTACGGAAATTATAATACAATGACAAATTAAGACGTCATTGATTTACATCATCATCGTATGTCGTCACATTATGACGTATGGTCTGTTAGTAAACAATTAGTGAGCAAGGTGCTTATTACCGATCCATCTTTCTTTGTTTCTTTTTTCTTTCTTTCTTTCTTTCAATACTATTGACGTATTATACACATACTTATGATTATCACAGTTTCGTTTCTGTGGATGAGTTTACCTGCAGGCTTTTTTATGATAACCACAGAAGTTCAGCGAGATTTTTAACCTGAATATGGTATGTCTCTCCCTGCACAGGAGACCAACGGCTTTACATCAGTAGGGAAGAATGACATACTTTCACAGTAACTTTAACTATCGTACACGAATAGTTCTAGATCTAAGGGAGTGCGTTATCAATTCTCGAGACGTGAACCTCCGGGAGTCGAACCCCAGACTTCTATATCCAGAGGCAAGTAAGCTAACCACTCTGTTATCGCATCTTTTTTTACCGCACAGTAACATTATGGTCCATTATGAAAAAATATAACTACTAGTATTTAGAACAACACCAGGTCTAGAGTGACTAAACGATGGTTAGGCCCAAGATGTTACTCACACTGACAGGGGTAGGAAAAGCCTCCTTCCCGAGATCCCAATAATCTGACTGGCGTGTTTGGGTAGGGGAAGTTCAAAAGGTATTTTTACCCTATGTTGCATATTTTGGGGCGCTTCGACCTTTTATCCAAAAATGGTTTTAATGAGTTGGGCAAACCGAAATTAAGACATTCTGAAACTACTGAAGTTATATTTGATATTTCTTTTTTTTTTTGCTGTCCCAGCAACACGGCAGGCTAATGCAGGATGTAGACAGATAGATAGGAATTTTTTATTTACCACTAAAATTGCCAGTTCCAATTATATAATTATAATGTACATGTATATACATTTCGTTAAAATTACTCACTCACATAGCTGAAAACCCTTTAGCTTAAACAAACGCCCGAAATAATAGCAAATTTGTGGGGTTTAGACTCCACCATAATGTACAGAATTTGTATTTTTTATTTTTGGCTGGATTGCGTAGCAAATCCAGGCTTGCAGTTCGGCGATTTCCATGTGTCTGTCCGTCCGTCTACGAGTTTTGAAGTTTTCGTTAAAGTTGTTTTTTTTTCCTCATTTCTCAAAAATGTATTGTCGAAAAGCTTTGAAACTTGACACTTGTTCAACATCATTACAAATGTTACTTGTTCAACATCATTACAAATGTTATATGAAAAAAACCCTAACTATGTCATGTATTTTACCTGGACTACCCCCCTTTTCACACCGATTTTTCACTTAATATGTTAAATTCGCAATCCGGCTTTCGCGCCACTATTGGTGCTTCACTTTTTTTTTTGTTACTTTTAACAAAGTTTGAGGTTTCCACTGGACCCCCATATAAATGAAACGTTCCTATGCCAGTGTACCTGTAACCGGTCATCCGGTTTGGTCTGATGCTACGGAGTAGTTTAAATTTTAAGGTGATGAAAACACGGTTTGGAAACTTTACCTGTCTTCTGCTTCAATCGATCTATGCTTTTCTCTGTCCTATCATTTTACTATTTTTGTTTTTCTACCACCGACAGAAACATTAGGGTAAAATAGGACACTCAGTTTCTTAAAATATAGATGTAGAAACTAATAAGTATCTTGAGCACAGCTAGTGCTAAACGTCAAGAACAGTGAAACAAACCAACGTCTTTTCTACATAGCATTTGATGAATTTGGTGCATTTTCAGAATATATTGATTGAAAACGTCGGACCCGGTGTCCTCCACCCCCAGACATACTCAACTAAATATTGAACTAATATTCTGAAAATGGACCACCATTTATTAAATGTCAAGTAGGAAACAACAAATTCCTATGTTTTAAAATCATTGTACTTTTCTCAAACATACATCATCATAATGATTAGACAATACGTATGAATCAATTTAACACACGTTGAAAACAAGACGTATATTAGACGTATATTCAAATAAAAAAAAAGCTTAAATCATATATATACATTTTTCGTAATGACATAACGTTGAAACCGTAATTACATGTTGTTCGGCAAAAACGTATACGCGTGCATCACGGTTTATGTATATATAGCTTACATACACTGATGCAGTAGCAGCTTTTATGACGGTTGGTGATTCAGCCAATGTCGATCCAGACTGGATCATGACTAGATAGCCGTTCGAAGTTCATTCCATGCCATATCTGTCCTGTCTGGGAACGAATTGAAATTTGACCGAAGCATTGTGGTGTACTGGTTAGAGCGTCTGCCTTGCATTCGGGAGGTCGTGGGTTCGAGTCCCCAGATACTTTAAAAATGGAACCCTTGCCTGACGAGCAAATAATGGCTAGTGCTACGACTGATTGACCAGTGTCAGAATAATGTGACTGGGGTATCATGTCTACTACGGTGTGGTATTCCAGTGTGGCAGCACTATAAAGAAACCATTGAGTTCGCTGCTTCAAGTAGACATATCATCACATCACACACAAACACACAGATAAAAGTCCAGACTCAAGTGTGCCTATAATCGTCGGGCACGACGCCTGTCATAGGCGGACGGATTATAATCCTTAGAAATACACACACACACACAAATTGAAATTTGTTGGGGTGGGATGTCACGATTCATAAGACACGTACAGGTAGACTTGCACTAGACGTGAGAATCATGGCTCTTATGGTGGTATGTGCCTACCATGATATACGATTCTCGCAGCTAAACTTGCACATACATACGCATCGGCACAATCAAAGATGAACTGTGCTCGCCATATAGGTTTAACCTATTTCATATTACATAAAGAGGGTATAAACTGACAGGTGTGAATAATCTCATAAACTTTTATCATAATTTGCAACCACGAAAACTCATAACAAAAAGCAGTTTCGGCATACAAAAAAAAAAGAAGAGAAAAGGACCGAATGACAAAAAGTAAGAATTCTAATTGAAACAATATATAGATAATTTACCAATATTATTATTTTGCAAAGCGCATTCATGATTGCTTTTGTTTTTAAAACATCTTCCCCAACCAACACTTCCTGTTTTCATAAGAACTACGATTCTGTAGGATTGTAACTTATCAAATATATTTAAATGTTAATATTCCCTATTTTGCAACTTCAAACAGATAAAATAACCATTTACTTTACCATGCAATTATCATATTGGATCTTTACAAGTTATAACAAGATAAAAAATAGAATTTACTGTAGGACTAATAACCCGAGCATTTACTATTTTAATACCGTTTTTACAAAATGGCAGCGCCCATGGTACACGTTTAAAACGCAAATATTTTGTTTTTACGTGATTTCTTCTTAAAAAAGAAATGGCAGAACAAATGACATTTGAGAAAGGGTTAGAAATAATGTCAAAAACAGAAAATTCGCACTTATTTGTTGAGACGAAACAACAACATGTCAAATTAATGCCAAAACATATCGGAAAAGTAAAAGCTGGAGTCGCTGAGCAACTGACGACGTTTCTTCTACTGTACAATAAGGAGTAAGTTGAAGCAATATGCATTTATTCATTCCTGTTGAATATATACTGTATGAGAAAAATAAGTATTTTAAAATATCCGTCCACACCACCCCACTATGAATTTCCTCTCACCATCAACCCCCTCGCATGACTCGCAATTGCATGTTGTATCAACACAGGGGCACAGACTAACTCTATTTAGCTAGGAGCCAGCTGGGCCCCTGACATAGAATCTTTAGGAGCCCAGCCCAAAAGTTAGGGGCCCAACAAAATATTATTTTATTTTACCACTCTGGTGGGGTAGGCCTAAAGTGCGAAAAGGAGTCCTTTTTGCGAAAAGGACTTTCCGCTACGAAAAGGAGCCATAAAATCTATATTTAAAGCATTAAGAAAATTATTTTTATATATTTAGAAACATACTAATGTTATACGTTTGGAGTAAAAAAAAAATGTAAATCAAACTTCAAATTAATTTTTTGTCAATACTTTTGTGTTTTGACTCCATTTTGACCATACGAAAAGGACTTTCCGTCTACGAAAAGGAGTCATAAAATCAATATCTAAAGCTGTATACACATTAATTTTATATATTTAGAAATAGATTATTAGAATATGTTTGCTTTGAAGAAATTAGTTAAATCAAACTTTAAATGAATTTGTTGTCAATACTTTTGTGTTTTGACTTCATTTTGGCCATACGAAAAGGAGTCATAAAATCAATATCTAAAGCTTAATGGGTGTTGTTTTTATATATTATCAAATAGATTAATAGAATATGTTTGTATTGAAAAAATTAGTTAAATCAAACTTTAAATGAATTTGTTGTCAATATTTTATTATATTATGACTCTCTTTTTACCGTACGAAAAGGACTTTCCTTCTGCGACTTTGTTTTCATGTTAAAGCTGTTCGACTTTTATACCTACTTATTATGTTAATTACCTAAGTTCGAAACGCAGTTAAATGCCCTTCATAAAATCATTAATGTGTATAGAAACATATACACACAAACACAAAATAAACATGAAATAAAATTTATAATATTTAATTCCGTGAAGAATACTTCTGTGTTTTTATTCTGTCGTATTGCCTCACGAAAAGGAATTTCCGCAACTGGGCTGTGCACACTTTCTTTTTCAACTGAGTATAGATACCTTTACTGTATTGGTATAAAGTCACCAAACTCTTAAGAACTCAGTAAATATATGTATTAGTGATGAATGACACAAATGGGGAAATTTATATACAAATAAATGTGTGTACTATCATTTCATGGAACAAGTCTCTATTATCCGAAACTTTCATATGTACTTATATATCTACTTATTCAGCCGTGGGTCAAAATTTGTAGTCAAGAGATTGATGCTACATCTATTGTCGTATATTTTATATATGACTTTATATTTACTTTTATACGTACTTGTTCAGTCTGTCTATATTATTTTAATTATTCACTCTGTTCATTTCAGGAGATGAACAGAAAACGAAAACAACACTGACTCATTATAGTTGTAATATTTCCAAATGTAAATTTATCTATTACATAGCATTAACATATCAATTATTTTAAACAAGCATAATACGAGACACAATTAAGAACTTATCATAACAATGTATGTATTACTTGAGTGAGAGTAGCATATACAGTATTTTTTTAACAAATTTAATGAAAGAAAACGAAAGAACTTTTCTGCAAATGAAATGAAAATAACATAATATTGAACATTATGTGAAGTACCATAGAATGGAGATTATTTGAAACAAAGGTGTAGTACAATTGAAGTTGAGTGTTGGTCCACATTTCAGTGATTTGACCTTTCTCCGGGTCAGCAAACGGTGGCCGAAAGACATTGTTGAGTGCTCTAAACGCGAGGTGCTTACTTCCATTTATCGACGGATAAACTGATTCTACACAAAAGTATTGACAAAAAAATCATTTAAAATTAGATTTAACTATTTTGTTCAATGCAAACATATTCTATTAATCTATTTGTATATATATAAAAAGAATTTGTATTAAGCTTTAGATATTGATTTTATGACTCCTTTTCACAGACGGAAAGTCCTTTTCGTATGGTCAAAATGGAGTCAAAACACAAACGTATTGACAAAAAATTAATTTGAAGTTTGATTTAACTATTTTTTTTACTCCAAACATATTTCATTAGTATGTTTCTAAATATATAAAAATAATTTTCTTAATGCTTCAAATATTGATTTTATGGCTCCTTTTCGTAGCGGAATCTCCTTTTCGCGAAAAGGACTTCTTTTCGCACTTTAGGCCTACCGCTCTGGTGCATAATTTATGAAAAATTACATGCCATTACTCCGTGTTTATTGAATATTATAAACAACATTACTGATCATTACAAGTCCAAGTTATCTATTTAATTATAAATAGTATTGTTAATGAGTTTTGTTATAAATGATCACAACTAGAATATGTAAATTATTGTAATAAAAGATTAAAAAAAATTAGATATTATTAAATTAATGTTTTATTTTGCTATAAATAATTTATGTTGACATACAGTTTTAAAATTAATGTATGAGACCTTTTCTATCAACATGATTCTCTGCCATATAATTATTATTGATGATTTCTAAAAGCACCGCATTTTATCAATCAAAAGCGCTGCGTTTTAGAATATCCAAAAAACGGAAGTGAAACCTAATTATTTCCCCTTCAAATTATAGCACAAATTTATGTGTAAAATAAACACTACCATTTCTGTTTTAATGTTGATTTTATACCAGCAAAAGGTACTTGTACTCTTGCACATCTAATTTTACATTGGCATTCGAAGCGCAGAGTACTGTTACAGGTATGAAAGCACTAATTATTTTCCCCATAGACACCAATGTTAAAGTGTCACATATTAATGATTTGCTGCAAATTCAACTCAAGTATGGATGATGCAGCAGTGTAATATTCATATAGAAAACTATTTTTCCACTTAAAAAATCACCAGAAAATGTGGGGTCACAAGACATGTAAGAAAGTTCTTGTTTGTTTACTAAACAGGTCAAGGGTACAGCTGTTTTTATTGATCGACTGTTTTCATTGCTCACAAAGTGTAAGCATAGAGTCGAAATTTCGAAAATGTTCATCAGTGATCCAGTAAAACCTATTAATATGCCTCTTATACATATAACCACAAAATCGAATAGAAATGGGCAGTTTTCCCCTACTTATAATGCCCATTTTCATCGAAAAAGGAGGGATAACCTTTTATTATAGGAACTACATTCGACTACACGCGGAGGTTTACATGTATTTGGTGGTGGTAAACCTACATGCAGTTTTGTGGGAAACCGTACATCGCAACATCTCGAACATTGTCTTGTTTCCCCAGTGGAAAAATAAAAACAAACGTTTGTTTCATTATTTTGTTAAGGGTTTGTCTATTACGACCAAAAGTACGTAGTTCACGGGACCAAAGCAAAATCTGCGGGGTAAAATCCTCGAACTTAAATGTTTGTGTTGAATGAAAACCCTTTTTCCGTTTTTTGATTGAATATTCTTGGTCGCCCAGACCATTTTTTAATCGCCAATGGCGACTGGGCGAGTGCTAATTTGTGCCCCTGCAACACATCATAGGTTATTTATTTAGAGCCACCCATTGAGCTACCATTGAGAGGAGAATTATTTTATAGGAATACGGGAACTTGTCCTTCTCTAGCTGCGAGAATCATAGCTCTTATGCTGTGTACCTACCAGGGAGCTAAGATGCGATCCTTTATATAATAGGTATCAGTATCAGGTTTTTGAAGACATCAAACAAAGCCTGCATGAACAACCACCGTATTTCAATAGACTAAACATTAAAGGAACTAACCCGCCAAATATTAAACAGCAAAATTACACTACAACACCGTTTATCAAAACTCTATTTAGGTCATATCATTATATATATGTGCCGATTAAAAGTATAGTTTTTTCACGGGTTCTTAAATTACCTGTGATTGAATATGAGTTGTAAGTTAAATATAATTATATACCTCGTCATGAGTAGGTTTAGAAACAGTGTACTTCAAATTTGCCTGTTGATGGCAGGATAGTGACTTTAAAAACCATGTGCATGCATCATGTGCATACAGCTCGCCAAAGAAATCTCGTCGATTTAGGGATTTTTGTGTAAGATTCCATGTTTCAACAGACATTTTTAATTTTCTTAAATGTTTACCATTTAAAATATCACGCGTGGTGTTGTTCCGTATTTGGAAAATTAAACACGCCCACAGATGACACAAATCAACAGTTAACAGGAAGCATCAGGTGTAGGGCGAGGTTAAGTTTCCAAATACGGAGCAAGAAGTCACACGAGAACGAGATTATTTCGAGTGTAAACAATGAGAACGTCAGAAATTAACAATCCTCTAACAGTGGCCTTTCCTCTCTTTGGTGAATATTCTGCATGCAGTTGTGTTATTTAAGATTTGTTCTATTGAAATGCGGTGGTTGTTTATGCAGGCATTGAGTGATGCCTTCAGAAACCTCGCCGGAAAAGTGTGTGCGGGGATCGGTACAGAGTCCTGCTGATTCCTAAAGGATCAGGAATCATGGATATGTGGTAGGTACATACTACCATAAGAGCCATGATTCTAATGTCTAGCCCTACTATTACTAACAAATAGATTCCTATGGTTCTTAAATGTGCTGGGAGGATAGTCTCTGATACATGGGACCTCCAGGTTTAGGTCCCCATCCGATGGACAAGCCAGTTAACCTTCCTTGGAAACGACGCTATTTACGATACTGATAGCAGTTGCCAGAATTTAAAGAAAATAGTTGGATACCTGATACAGACACTGATATGTTATATAGACTAGCTTGATTTGCCTTTTTTGTTTCAACGTATACATGTATATATACTCTTATTTTTGCAGATTAAATGGTGTGCCTATTGCATTTAGAAATATCAAAGCCTTGCAGAGGCTAGGTAGAATCATTGGAGATCAAGCATGCATCCACTTCGACATTGTCGCTGATTTCATCATTTTTAAGCCAGTTGTGGGAAGCACATTGAGAGGTGAGAGCACAGTTTACTTAAATAACATGACAATCTATATACATATCTCATTGAGAGGTAAGAGCACAGTTTACTTAAATAACATGACAATCTATATACATATCTCATTGAGAGGTGAGAGCACAGTTTACTTAAATAACATGACAATCTTTATACATATCTCATTGAGAGGTAAGAGCACAGCTTACTTAAATAACATGACAATCTATATACATATCTCATTGAGAGGTGAGAGCACAGTTTACTTAAATAACATGACAATCTTTATACATATCTCATTGAGAGGTAAGAGCACAGCTTACTTAAATAACATGACAATCTATATACATATCTCATTGAGAGGTGAGAGCACAGCTTACTTAAATAACATGACAATCTATATACATATCTCATTGAGAGGTGAGAGCACAGCTTACTTAAATAACATGACAATCTATATACATATCTCATTGAGAGGTGAGAGCACAGCTTACTTAAATAACATGACAATCTATATACATATCTCATTGAGAGGTGAGAGCACAGCTTACTTAAATAACATGACAATCTATATACATATCTCATTGAGAGGTGAGAGCACAGCTTACTTAAATAACATGACAATCTATATACATATCTCATTGAGAGGTGAGAGCACAGCTTACTTAAATAACATGACAATCTATATACATATCTCATTGAGAGGTGAGAGCACAGCTTACTTAAATAACATGACAATCTATATACATATCTGGATTTATTTTTTCTTTAAAATCAACCATATTCTTTCTGGTCAAATTTAAACCTATAAATTAGTTTATTTTGAAATATATTAAAACGACTGGAGGTGACTTGGGTGTCATTTTATGGCCCAGTCTTATTTCACTACATGGTAAATCCAGCATGTTTTTTTAGCTTGACTATTCGAAGAATAAGAGAGCTTATGTAATCACCCTGGGTCGGCATCAGCGTTGGCGTCGGCGTCCCACATCAAGGTTTGCGTGTAAGCTGTGTTTACAAGTCTATATATCTCTTACATTTCTTATCCTAGCACAACCAAATTTGGCCATGGGCATTATCTTAAGGGCTGTATAAGCAATTTTGGTTCCTGTAACCCATGGACTCCCATGGAACCCAAATTATGATAGCCCATAAAATGTGTCCCATTTCACATCAAATTTTGCATGTAAGCTGTGTTTACAATTCTGGGCTCCCATGGAACCCAAATTGTGATGGCCCATAAAATGTGCAATAAAGGCAGATCTAGGTTTGCACGTAAGCATGTATATATCTATAATTTTGGTTTGGGATTTCTTATAGCATTATGCATCTTATTCATACTTCACCCATACTGGGGCATGGGCTCCCTTTTTTTTTAGCTACTGATCAGAGATCAGCAGAGCTTATGCCGTGGTGCGGCGTCCGTCGTCCGTCTGTCTGTCCGTCCGTAAACTTTTATTTGTAGCGACTACTCCTCTGAAACTACTGGATGGATATTCATGAAACTTTACAGAAATGTTGCCCATGAAGTCTAGTTGATCCTAGCAAAAATTCATGTTGATGTGAAATCCAAGATGGCTGCCAAATCTAAAAATAGGTTTTTAAAAAACAAGTTTGTAGTGACTACTTCTTGAAAACTCTAAGGGATATTGATATGGGACTTTTTCTAAAATGATCAGCATGACATGATGTTGGTCCTTGTCGAAAATCGTTTTGATTCGACGTTAAACATGGCTGCCTTTGTTTACATAGAGTTATATAATGAAAACTTGTAGCGACTACTCCTCTGAAACAACTTGACGGATTTTCATGAAACTTAACAGGAATGTTGCTCTTGATGTCTAATTGATCCTAGAAAAAATTCAGGTCGGCCGGAAATTCAAGATGGCCACCACGGCTAAAAATAGATTTTTAAAAAATAAGTTTGTAGCAACTACTTCTTGTAAACTATAAGAGATATTGGTATGGGATTTTTTCTAAAATAATCAGCATGACATGATGTTGGTCCTTGTCGAAAATCGTTTTGATTCGACGTTAAACATGGCTGCCAGCGGCCATCTTTGTTTACATAGAGTTATATAATGAAAACTTGTAGCGACTACTCCTGTGAAACTACTTGACGGATTTTCATGAAACTTCACAGGAATGTTGCTCTTGATGTCTTATTGATCCTAGCAAAATTTCAGGTCGGCCGGAAAATCAAGATGGCCGCCATGGCTAAAAATAGATTTAACAAAAATAAGATTGTAGCGACTTCTTGAAAACTATAAGAGATATTGATATGGGACTTTTTCTAAAATGATCAGCATGACATGATGGTTATCGGAGTCGAACATTATTTTGATTCAATGTTAAACATGGCAGTCAGCGGCCATCTTTGTTTACATAGAGTTATATAATTAAAACTTGTAGCGACTACTCCTCTGAAACTACTTGACGGATTTTCATGAAACTTTACAGGAATGCTGCTCTTGATGTCTAATTGATCCTAGCAAAATTTCAGGTCGGCCGGAAATTCAAGATGGCCGCCACGGCTAAAAATAGATTTTCAAAAAACAAGTTTGTAGCGACTACTTCCTGAAATCAAAATCAATCAGTAGAGCTTCAAGGTCATTGACCTCGTTTTATACATATTTCTGTGTTGTTTTAGTCAATTCTTACACATATATGTTGCCCCTCCCCCCTCTCACACCCGCTCGCCCCCACCACTTGAAACTCTATTTTTTTCTTTTACATATATTTCTGTGTTGCTTTTGTCAATTCTTAAACAGGTTGGATCCTTCCACTTTTATTTGTAGCGACTACTCCTCTGAAACTACTGGGTGGATATTCATGAAACTGTACAGAAATGTTGCCCATGAAGTCTAGTTGATCCTAGCAAAAATTCATGTTGATGTGAAATCCAAGATGGCCGCCAAATCTAAAAATAGGTTTTTAAAAAACAAGTTTGTAGCGACTACTTCTTGAAAACTCTAAGGGATATTGATATGGGACTTTTTCTAAAATGATCAGCATGACATGATGTTGGTCCTTGTCGAAAATCGTTTTGATTCGACGTTAAACATGGCTGCCAGCGGCCATCTTTGTTTACATAGAGTTATATAATGAAAACTTGTAGCGACTACTCCTCTGAAACTACTTGACGGATTTTCATGAAACTTCACAGGAATGTTGCTCTTGATGTCTAATTGATCCTAGCAAAATTTCAGGTCGGCCGGAAATTCAAGATGGCCACCATGGCTTAAAATAGATTTTTAAAAAATAAGTTTGTAGCGACTACTTCTTGAAAACTATAAGAGATATTGATATGGGACTTTTTCGAATCAAAACGATTTTCGACAGGGACCAACATCATGTCATGCTGATCATTTTAGAAAAGGTCCCATATCAAAATCTCTTAGAGTTTTCAAGAAATAGTCGCTACAAACTTGTTTTTTAAAAATCTATTTTTAGATTTGGCAGCCATCTTGGATTTACATCAACATGAATTTTTGCTAGGATCAACTAGACTTCATGGGCAACATTTCTGTAAAGTTTCATGAAAATCCATTCAGTAGTTTCAGAGAAGTAGTCGCTACAAAAAAAAAGTTGACGGACAGACAGACAGACGGACCACGGCTACTGAGAATTTTTTTTAAAAGCTATATAACCTCACGTCCTAAACCATTACAACGTCAATTTAAACGATTATCAATGTCGAAAAACATCCAAAACAACGATTACGTTATTGTTGAAAACACGATAAAGCTGTATATTTTTTCGTTTGGTGCTGAGAGATGGACGTAAAATGTAAATTGTGAGAATGTGTTTGTAGAATTTTCAATCTCTCGAAAATGTGTGTATCAAAAACATAAAAATCCATGTCAGATAAGAAATAAAATATTTTCAGCGGGTTTATATTGTGCGAGATCAAAAGTCTTCAAGTCCCGCCCACCAGGTTTTGATCTGGGACATTATGAACCCGCTGGAAATATTTTATTTCTTAATTTGTCAAAGAATATCCGATTTTAGTTATCGTCTGTTTGCTATAAAGAAAAAAACATTGTTTATGCCAGTTTTCATTTTACAGGTGTCATTAACAAGATTGGGGTGCAGCATTTTGGATGTTTGGTTCATGGCTGCTTCAACGCTTGGTTTCCTCTGGAGAACAATGCAGACATAGACCCATCAGACACGCCCGACTTGGTGGGTAAAGAGGTGGAGTTCATCGTGGAGGACATCCACACAAACAATAATGTGATGTCTCTCAAGGGGAAGTTTGTCAGGTTCACTGGAGAAGCTTTTGAAGTTGTATCAGAGGAGTAAGGCTTATTTATATTTTATATTGTTCCAAGAATAGACTGATACGAAATTGGGAAATTACATATAGAATCTTGAACGAGTTCCCATTGCATTACCATTCACGAAACGAAAATATGAAGTATTATAATTTTAACGAGCCTCTTATATGGAATGGGTGAGTTTAAGATCCTTTTTATCATATTACAGTACAGTCAGCAGTCATATGTAAACAAATTATTCAGATGGACATTAAACCGCCACGTCAGAGAAACTTCAGCGCCAAAACACCATAAATCACATGAAGAGTTCGTAATTTATCTCTTACAAAAGGACATTTAAAGCCAACTTTAAAAAAGGATAAATTTTGTGTACATAACAATAATTTTTTTTTTTAAGTTGGTAAATAATAAGTTAATGACTTAGATCTGGATGAATTAATAATAAAATAGTTCCATTAAACAACACTGGTGTAGTGTTACCGATTTAACTGCATTCGATGGCCATCCAATCAAAATCGTTCTGCATTACGTGGTCCGAGTATTAACTTTCATACCCTATCCAACCCCTTCGAAAACGGGGTTGGCTGGGGTATGAAATAAAACCTTAATTTCGGCTTAAAAAGTTTGCATATTGTAAAAATAAAACGTTTAATAGTAATAATTTTAAACAGGTTATTCATTAAAAAACGTGTTTAAACATGTCTTATAGTCGAAATATCCCTTATAAAATCCTGCGAATATAAACTTTCCAATCGCTTAATGGTATTAAGGCGGGACCACGTAATGAGGTTGTATTACACATGTACATACAATAGAACATAGAATGTGTGTTCGGCACTGCTAACAAGGAATGTTACGTGATATCATATCATATTAAGTCAGCATAGTAAAATATTACAATGTGGTTATCGGTATTAATATTAATATTTATATTTTTATCTCAAGACAAAGAAGTCTTACTCAACATGCATCTTGAAGTCCGACAACTCAAACATTTTAACTCATAATAGTCATTCCTTAAAATGTAATATACAGTGCCCTCCATAAGTCTCTTTACGACTGTTATAATCCCTATTGCATTACATGTTGAATAAATTAATTTTAAACTTGTAGAAAAAATGCAAATACTGTTTATTCCAACATAAATCTATCATGTTTTTGATGGATATACATTTAATTCATTTTTAATGTGGATTTTTTTTTTTTTTTTTCAAACCCAGATGGAATAATGAAAAGTTTATTTTTCTGTTCAAATTTTGCACTGATTAAAACGGAAATACAATTTAATGGTCATTCTCTCGTACATTTCTTTAAATGTTGGCTTATGTTATCAAAACTATTATGAATTACAAAGTGTAACATGTATACTAAATATAAAACATAAATTTAGGAATTAATTGGATTTTTCAGTAAATTTTAAGGTATACACTAAATGGGGTTTACATGTAATGCAATGAGATTATAACAATGTGTAAAGAGAATAATGAGGGCACTTTATATTAAACAGAATGTGGCATATATTCAGACAAGCTTTATTATTGAGAATCTGAAAAACTTGGAAGAGGGTGAACTTGGAAGAGGGTGAAAAAATATATTAAAATCACGTGATAAAGTTGTGACCTTTTGAAATTCTGAAAAACATGTTAGCCACTTCTTAAATAAAACTTGTTTGAATATCTACCAACATTCCATTAAATTGTAACTTGTTTATAATAAATATTCTGATATTTAACAAAGAACAACATAATTATATCTGAATCTCTTTTTAATATTTTTTTAAAGATATGTTTTTTACCTTCGTTAAATAAACATGTTTGACTTTTACAAATGTTTTTTTTTCCAATAACAGAAACAAGCCAAAGACGAAATCCCAACATGTAAACTTCTCCCAGATATTGGACGAGACTATGGAAACTCCTGTCAGTTCACAGATGGAGCCACTTTTATCCAGCACAAAACTTGAGTCACCTGTATTGCAGAAGAAAAAGAAGAAAATGCACAAAAAGAAATCTCTGGAAATGCTGAGCAGTGTCGCGGAAACTGGTGAAAGTAAATTAGACATGACAGTGAGTGAAGCCGATCAGACTATGGACAACAGCCGCGAGTTGCCAGTGAATGGTGATTGTGATTCAGTAATGGACGTGAATGCTGACTGGGGTGAAAGGAAGAAAACGAAGAAGAAAAAGAAGAAATCCCATGTTGTTGAAAATGGGTTGGAATTCACAGATAATCGGACAAAGGTTCCAGATATTCAGAATGTCACGCAAGGTAGTGCTAATAGTAGAAGTGTTTCAAAAGACAGGAAAAGAAAAGACAGGAAAAGAAAAGGAGAAAGAGTCGAAGATGAAAAACTCAGTGGAAATGTTGATGAGGAGTTGTTTAGTCCAAGAAAGAAACATAAGAAACACAAAGACCATCAAAAGGTCGTTGAACTGGAGGCTATTAACAGCTCACAAGACTTTCAAGATTCTGTGGTAACTTTTAAGAAGTCTAAGAAAAAGAAGAAATACAAAGGGAAAGATTAATGCACAGAGTTAAATATACTTGAACACAAATTATGTAGAAAAACTAATGGTACACCGCGAGTTTATTAAAAATCAAGATTGCCCTGTGTCCCTTTATTTAAAACGTTCATTACATTAACGTGTCCTCATTTCCTTCTTTCCATCAACATCGTTTTTACTAGGCTTAGATAAAGTAAACCTTTCACAAAGATTATACCACATCCAGAATCAGACACGGAACCGGACGTAGACTCGAGGTTCTTCTGTACATCGTTGTACATGTTGGATTTCTTACCGGTGTTGACCACTACTAATCAGCCAAATTAATATATGCCTGGATACCGCTGACGACTTACATTTTACATTTTATGTAGATCACTGAAATTATCGATTAAGGGATGTATAAAAAGTTTATACTCATTCAGTTTAATACCTGTATAAACACCACATGACCAAACTTGGAGATTTGTGAAATACAGTATATAAAGAAACATGTTGCCTTCCTTTGAATTTGCTTGAAATGAAAGCAACTCTCTACAAACACAAAATACAATTCAACATTTTCTTAAGAACTTCCATTAAGACATACATGGGACCCCAGGAAGGCACTTTTGAAACTGAACACCCACCCATAGATGCAAAATTGAGTTCAAAGAACCAAATTTCAGAAAATAGGGTTCACTGTAGGTAAAGTGTGAATCGAATTTGAGAGTTTGTCGAGATCAACACGCTAGTAGTTGCATCATTGGATTGAAAATGTAAACAAATACAGTATTTATACGATATTTTACGAAAGGGTTACACTTTCGTGTACAAAATACTATGTGTCATACTTCAACGTAATAATTTCCGAGACATGTTTGATACCAATGAAAGAGCTAGACAAACTATTTTTGCAAATGTGTATTCGTATGCCTGGGAAGGCTGGCGCTATATTTGGTAGTGAAGATGCATTACAGCGCTTGAATTTCTGTTTCAGAGGTTTTATACACACTGGCTTCCTCTTTCAAGGGCGGTTTCAAAACATATAAAAACCATATCTGAAAATATTAACTGGAAAAAAATTGAATAGCTCACATAGAGTAAGGCCTTTCATAGTATACAATTATATATATTACAATGAATGCATGACGTTATAGCTCAGCATTTATTTTATATCATGAACCAATTTTATAACAAAAATATAAGCGATTAAGTATTGCTGCAGTTCTATAAGATATAATTTTACTTTATATTTGATTAATCAGTATATTACTGATAAATATACTGAACAAAAAAAGAAACCGGCATTTTAAGCTGTGATTTGCATAGGGTTGACTTTGTTACTTTGTACATCAATCTAGATACAATTTCATCAGGCCTAATACTCATCAGGCCTAATACAAAAACATGTGTGTTTCCGGTTTCCCGACCGACCCTACTTTATCACCGCCGACCCTAAATATGTTTAGCGGGGGGAAAAAGTTGCCTTAGTACAAAAATGGCGTAATATATGCGAACAATATATATAAAAAAATTATCTAAAAAAACCCAACTTTTTCCTACCTACCTACCCTAACTTTTTGACAGGGTGAAACCAGAAACACACGCTTTTTTTTTAGGCCTCACTCTATACTTATCATTCACTCATTCTGATCAATATTAATAATCGTCAACAAGAGGTCAATGACCTTGAAGCTCTACTGATAGATTTTGATAGCTAGGTCAGCATTCCTGTGAAGTTTCTTAAAAACGGTCAAGTAGTTTCAGAGGAGTAGTCGCTACAAGTTGAAGTTTTTATTATATAACTCTAGGTAAACAAAGATGGCCACTGGCAGCCGTTTAATGTTGAATCAAAATAATTTTCGACAAGGATCAACATCTTGTCATGCTGATCATTTCAGAAAAAGTCCCATATCAATATCACTTATAGTTTCAAGTCGCTACAAACTGGTTTTTAGCTCGACTGATAAGAGATCAGCAGAGCTTATGCCGTTGTGCGGAGTCAGTCGTCCGTCTGTCCGTCCGTCTGTCCGTAAACTTTTATTTGTAGCGACTACTTCTCTGAAACTACTGGATGGATATTCATGAAACTTTACAGAAATGTTGCCCATAAAGTCTAGTTGATCCTAACAAAAAGTCATGTTGATGTGAAATCCAAGATGGCCACCAACGCTAAAAATAGAGTTTTAAAATACAAGTTTGTAGCGACTACTTCTTGAAAACTATAAGTGATATTGATATGGGACCTTTCTAAAATGGTCAGCATGACATGATGTTGGTCCTTGTCAAAAATCGTTTTGATTCGACGTTAAACATGGCTGCCAGCGGCCATCTTTGTTTACATAGAGTTATATAGTAAAAACTTGTAGTGACTACTCCTCTGAAACTACTTGGCAGATTTTCATGAAACTTTAAAGGAATGTTGCTCTTGATGTCGAATTGATCCTAGCAAAATTTCAGATCGGCCAGAAATTCAAGATGGCCGTCACAGCTAAAAATAGATTTTTAAAAAATAAGTTTGTAGTGACTACTTCTTGAAAACTATAAGTGATATTGATATGGGACTTTTTCTAAAATGAGCAGCATGACATGATGTTGATCCGAGTCGAACATTATTTTGAATCGACGTTAAACATGGCTGCCAGTGGCCATCTTTGGTTACATAGAGTTATATAGTAAAAACTTGTAGCGACTACTCTGAAACTACTTCAGGAATGTTGCTCTTGATGTCTAGTTGATCCTAGAAAAATTTCAGGCTTGCCGGAAATTCAAGATGGCCACCACAGCTAAAAATAGATTTAAAATAAATAAGTTTGTAGCGACTACTTCTTGAAAACTATAAGAGATATTGATATGGGACTTTTTCTAAAATGATCAGCATGACATAATGTTGGTCTTGTCGAAAATCGTTTTGATTCGACGTTAAACATGGCTGCCAGCGGCCATCTTTGTTTACATAAGAGTTATATAATGAAAACTTGTAGCGACTTCTCTGAAACTACTTGACAGATTTTCATGAAACTTCACACGAATGTTGCTCTTGATGTCTAATTGATCCTAGCAAAATTTCAGGTCAGCCGGGAATTCAAGATTGCCGCCATGGCTAAATATAGATTTTCAAAAAACAAGTTTGTAGCGACTACTTCTTGAAAACTATAAGTGATATTGATATGGGACTTTTTCTAAAATGATCAGCATGACATAGTGGTTATTCGAGTCGAACATTATTTTGATTCGACGTTAAACATGGCTGTCAGTGGCCATCTTTGTTTACATAGAGTTATATAATGAAAACTTGTAGCGACTACTACTCTGAAACTACTTGATGGATTTTCATGAAACTTCACAGGAATGTTGCTCTTGATGTCTAATTGATCCTAGCAAAATTTCAGGTCGGCCGGAAATTCAAGATGGCACCACGGCTAAAAATAGATTTTCAGAAAACAAGTTCAGAAATTTTGCTAGGATCAATTAGACATCAAGAGCAACATTCCTGTGAAGTTTCATGAAATCAAAATAATGTTATACTCGGATAACCATCATGTCATGCTGATCATTTTAGAAAAAGTGACATATCAATATCACTTATAGTTTTCAAGAAGTAGTCGCTACAAAGTTGTATTTTGAAAATCTATTTTTAGCCATGGCGGCCACCTTGAATTTCCGGCCGACCTGAAATTTTGCTAGGAAAAATTAGACATCAAGAGCAACATTCGTTTGAAGTTTCATGAAAATCCGTCTAGTAGTTTCAGAGGAGTAGTCGCTACAAGTTTTCATTATATAACTCTATGTAAACAAAGATGGCCACTGGCAGCCATGTTTAACGTCGAATCAAAATAATGTTCGACTCGGATAACCATCATGTCATGCTGATCATTTTAGAAAAAGTCCCATATCAATATCTCTTATAGTTTTCAAGAAGTAGTCGCTACAAACTTATTATTTTTAAATCTATTTTTAGCCATGGCGGCCATCTTGATTTTCCGGCTGACCTAAAATTTTGCTAGGATCAATTAGACATCAAGAGCAACATTCCTGTTAAGTTTCATGAAAATCCGTCAAGTAGTTTCAGAGAAGTAGTCGCTACAAGTTTTCATTATATAACTCTATGTAAACAAAGATGGCCGCTGGCAGCCATGTTTAACGTCGAATCAAAACGATTTTCGACAAGGACCAACATCATGTCATGCTGGTCATTTTAGAAAAAGTCCCATATCAATATCCCTTAGAGTTTTCAAGAAGTAGTCGCTACAAACTTGTTTTTTAAAAACCTATTTTTAGATTTGGCGGCCATCTTGGATTTCACATCAACATGAATTTTTGCTAGGATCAACTAGACTTCATGGGTAACATTTCTGTGAAGTTTAATAAATATCCACCAGGTAGTTTCAGAGGAGTAGTCGCTACAAATAAAAGTTTACGGACGGACAGACAAGCAGACGGACGCCGCCCCACGGCATAAGCTCTGCTGATCTCTGATCAGTAGAGCTAAAAATCTGTTTTTAGCCATGGTGGCCATCTTGAATTTCCGGCCAACCTAAAAAAAATCTGTTTCAGAGGAGTAGTCGCTACAAGTTTTTAGTATATGAATCTATGTAGACAAAGATGGACGCTAGCTGCCATGTTGAAAGTCGCACACCGAAATAAATTTCGACAAGATCAACATCATGTCATGCTGATCATTTTAGAAAATGTCCCATATCAATATCACTTACAGTTTTCAAGAAGTATTCGCTACAAATTTATTTATTTTAAATCTATTTTTAGCCGTGGCGGCCATTTTGAATTTCCGGCCAGCCTTGTAATTTTTAGCTCTACTGGCCAAGGGCCAGCAGAGCTTATGGGATGGTGTGTTGTCGGTCGTCCGTTAACTTTTCTTCAAACGACTTCTCCTCAGAAACCGCTTGGCTAATTTTGACCAAACTTCACATGGATGATCCTTAGATGAATGCTTTTTAGATTTGTTAAAATTAGGTCAGCGCTACATCCAAGATGGCTGCCATTACCATATATGGTCGAAACCTTAAAAAATCTTCTCCAGAACCGCTGGACAGATTTCAACAGTTTTTCTTTTAAAATGATCGCCAACGCCTAGACTATCAAGTTTGTTCAAATAAAGTCCCCGGGGTCAAAAATGGCCGTGCCCCGGGGGTCCAAAGTTTGAATTGAATTGGGGTTTTAAGGCGCACCAACACATTACAGGTTATATGGCGCCTAACAGGCATGAACATGCCAGGCTCATCGAGATAAAATATGGAAAATGGGCCTAGAACCTTCTCACCCTGAAATGCAGAGTTGCTGCAAATTCTATAGTAAAAACTCCATTTACGCTGGAGCCACGTTTATTGTTTTTCTGCCACTGCTCTTAGTGATGTGAGCGAGATGGCACCTGAAACAATGCAGGGGTCATGATGAAGACCTTTAATAAGCATGAACAAAAAATGACAAAATGAATATGAATGGGGGGGTCCTACCCCTCTGCATGTGACGGTGTGTTTGCAGTGGTTGTATTCTACCCCGGCAACCACACGGGGAAATTTTGTATATTGAGGTTTTGCATGTTTTTCATATAGACATATAGCAAAAAACCTTAAAAAATCTTCTCTGAAACCACAAGGCACAGAGCTCTCATGTATTACATGTAGCATCAGCTTATGGTCAACTATTAAGTTTGTTCAAATGGTGACCCTGGGGTCAAATTTTCCACGCCCCGGGGGTCACAGTTTTACATACTTATATAGGATTTTTTTTAAAAAAATCTTCTTCTCGGAAACTACCAGCCAGAGGTTTGATATTTTGCATTTACTATAAGCTTATGTTCCTTTACCAAGTTTGTTCAAATGGTGACCCTAGGGTCACATTTGGCCCCGCCCCAAGAGTCACATGTTTTATATAGACATGTATAGGGAAAAACTTAAAAAATCTTCTCTGAAACTGCAAGAGCCAGAGGTTTAATATTTTGCATTTGCTATAAGCTTGTGGTCCTCTACCAAGTTTGTTCAAATGGTGACCCAGGGGTCACATTTGGCCCCACCCTGGGGATCACAGTTTTACATAGGCTTGTATAGGGAAAATCTGAAAAAAATCTTCTTCTCTGGAACCACATGGCACAGAGCTCTCATGTATTACATGTAACATCAGCTTATGGTCCTCTACTAAGTTTGTTCAAATGGTGACCATGGGGTCAAATTTTTCCCCGCCCCGAGGGTCACAGTTTTACATAGACTTACATAGGATTTTTTTTTAAAAAATCTTCTTCTCGGAAACTAAAAGAGCCAGAGGTTTGATATTTTACATTTATTATAAGCTTATGGTCCTTTACCAAGTTTGTTCAAATGGTGACCCTGGGGTCACATATGGCCCCGCCCCAAGGGTCACATGTTTTACATAGACATGTATAGGGAAAAACTTAAAAATCTTCTCTGAAACTGCAAGAGCCAGAGGTTTAATATTTTGCTGTTGCTATAAGATAATGGTCCTTTACCAATTTTGTTCAAATGGTGACCCTGGGGTCACATCTGGCCCCGCCCCGGGGTCACAGTTTTACATCAATGCTTATTTAAATTTTTAGTTTATTTTTGTTTGAATTTTTTTTGTTTGAATATTTTAATTTAGATTTTTTTGTTTTGAATTTTTATTATCTCAACTGGCCAACTTGGAAAACCAGCCAGATCGGACCAGTAATGGCGGAGTTATGGCTCTTGATATAGTTAAAAATGCTATATTTTGCCTCTTTAAGACGATAGTCACTCGCTTCATTGATGTCATAAGAGCCATATTAGCCAGTAGAGCGTCCACAGGCCCTCTTGTTCTAGGATCAACTAGACATCAAGAGTAACATTCCTGTGAAGTTTCATGAACATCCGTCGAGTAGTTTCAGAGGAGAAGTCGCTACAAGTTTTTACTTCTTAACTCTTTGTAAACAAAGATGGCCACTGGCAGCCATGTTTAACGTCGAATCAAAACGATTTTTGACAAGGACCAACATCATATCATGCTGATCATTTTAGAAAAAGTCCCATATTAATATCACTTACAGTTTTCAAGAAGTAGTCGCTACAAACTTATTTTTTAAAAATCTATTTTTAGCTGTGGCAGCCATCTTGAATTTCTTGTCGATCTGAAATTTTGCTAGGATAAATTACACATCAAGAGCAACATTCCTTTAAAGTTTCATGAAAATCCGCCAAGTAGATTCAGAGTAGTCGCTACAAGTTTTTACTATGTAACTTTGTAAACAAAGATGGACGCTGGCAGCCATGTTTAACGTTGAATCAAAAAGATTTTTGACAAGGACCAACATCATGTCATGCGGATCATTTTAGAAAAAGTCCCATATCAATATCACTTACAGTTTTCAAGAAGTAGTCACCACAAACTTGTATTTTAAAAATCTATTTTCAGCTTTGGCGGCCATCTTGGATTTCACATCAACATGAATTTTTGCTAGGATCAACTAGACTTCATGGTCAACATTTCTGTATAGTTTCATGTATAACCATCCAGTAGTTTCAGAGGAGTAGTCGCTACAAATAAAACTTTACGGACAGACAGACGGAGTTAGTGTGTTGCTGCTAAAACATGTTTTATTCAAATTGCGAAATTACTATATTTGTATAAAGGGAGGTAATCTAAAAATATTCATTCTTAAAAGCTGTATGGCGCAAAAGTGAGTGAACAGGTCGGCTTACTTTCTCAGTCTTTTTTGGTGCTGGGGTTACCTTCTGTTTATTTCAATAGAACAAAACTGTTACATCAAAGTTTAATCCACAAGACCCGGAAATGCTGTTTAAACCAAAACAAGGGGAATAACTTTGCGTACAAGTTTGATTCAAGAAAAATTGTTTTCATGACAGGGCTGGCCTTTTAACAAAGGTATTAACATATAAGACCAAACAAAATATATTTTCATTGTCTACATGTATGGGTAAAGTTGCGGAAGTTTCTTTTTTTGTTGAGTGTATGTGTATTCTTATTTAATTGTGTCTCGTCAATTATATGTCCATGAATAGCCATGAAAGCTCAGAACTTTAACAAACACAATTTCAAACAATTAATAAAGAGGTGACCGTTATTTTAGTTTATATATATTTTCATGAAATATGTAGGGCAAATGGTTGAACAAAATAAATTGACCACCAGACAGAACATGGGCGAACGGTTGAGCATTATATAATACCCTGATAATTTATATTATGATCGTTGACATTATAAAATGGATAAAAAGTTGTTTTACCGACTGACTTTGAACATAAGGAACATGTGAGATAAATGTTAATATTTACCCTATAAGAAAACATGATCTAAAACAAACCAGCGCGTCTACATCGAAAAACTAGCGCTTTACTTCAACACTCGCTTCGATAAATGTTATCTACAAACCAAATCAGACAAAATACGTATTTTGGCTTTCAAGTTTAGTTTTGAAGTATTGAAATACAATTGAACTGATCCAACAAATGTATTTTGATGAAATATAACGCAGTAAAGTTCTTATATACACGTTCTTACCGTATAAACCAGCTGATAACCTCAAATTCAGATTTCCACATCGTAAACCCGATGTGGTCACTTGAAAGTCGCGTGCATTGTGTAAATGTAAAACACAGACGGGCAGTGTAGTGTTATAGAGAACAAGTTCGTAAAATCACTAATTTGCCAAATACAAACCATCATATGTCTGTCTACAATATCTACAAACTCAAGTCCAAGTCGCACTTTACTCAGAGTGGGGTTTACCCATAGACGTTTATTAACTTGCCTTCCTATAGGTCCTGGGTATGTTTTAATGGAATAGCCCTAACATCAAAGGACTTGATATGTTCCACTTTTAAATTTGTGAAAATTAATTGTTAATAGCTCATGGGGCTAGGAATCTGTTATGTGAGAAAGCTATCCAGCTGGCTACCCGAACGTAGGTGGTTCTACCCAGGTGCCTGCCACGTGGACAAAAATTGCACCTGGGGTCTTCCTCGAACAGTGGAAGCTGGAAAGTCATCATAACCTTAGCTGTTGGTGAGACTAAAATCCAATTCAGCAAGCTTACTGGCCGAAGCTGTTTGGCCAACAGGGATGATGGGAAGGCGATTTGTCCGTGAAGTTGGGAGTTGCCTGATAGGGCTTTCATCGGATTTTTACCACACATACCCGGGTGTTTTATAATGGAAGCTTGGGCAAGTTTGAAAACCAGCCATATCGGATTATTAACACCAGAGTTATGGCCCTTGATTTAGTTAAATATGCTATATTTTGCCTCAATAAGATGGGGCTTTCATTTTCCATCTAATCTTTATCAAATTTGGTGAGATTGTTGATATCAATGAAACGAACAAGTTTGCTGATTAGTAAAGACAGAGTTATTGACAATGTAACATCTGTAGCTACTTTATTTTTAAGCTACTGACTGAAGGCGCCTGTAAACGCGAAAGTTGCTTCATCGTAAAAGATGTATTATAAAATCTGCAGTTCTACAGATTCTAGGCCCATTCTCAATATTTTATCTCGATGAAAAAGTCAGCATGCCTTTTAAACGAAGTGAGTTTCTAATCAGTTGTTTCTATTAACGGCTGGGTAATCAGGGGATTTAATGCAAATTTGACGGTAGTTTTGTACAAAAATTCTCGACACCGGGTCTCTAAACAATAAGCATATTTGGACTTTAAACAGGTTGTCAAAAGACGGCTCCAAAAAAAAAGGTCCATCGCACTACCCAGCAAACATTTGGTAGCACAGCAGCATTTTTACTAGCCTCGGACTAGTGCTAATTTCGAGCCCTGATATGGGTAATGTACATATAACAACCGGAGTACTAGTAGATAAATCGCAATTTAACGATCTGCCCTAACAGGACTTTTTCAAGCTGTATTGTAAGCAATACTTGTCTTGGTTTAAACAATGTTTTATTCATGAATAATTATTGTGCATTTAAAACAGAACAATAACATGGCATACATTTACTCTCAATAAGTTGAAAATGATATATAACAAAAACACACATAATTTGCTGCGTATGGAAAGCCCACTTTATTACCTGTGTACAACTCTCACTTGACAAAAAACAAAGCTGGCGTTTCCCCTCAAATCTCAGAGAAGCCAAAGAAAATAATTTTTAAGGAAAATGTTAACGCTTCCTGCGGAGTTTGACCGTATTGTGATTCTTCCAGTTGGCATGACGAGATCCACCAATAGTTTGGCTGAACTTGTGACCCTTTCCGACACCGCGAGATGATTTTCCAGCAGAGGTAAGACCACGTAATTCCCTGTGTTTGTGGACCGGGTTGACGATCCATTGTATTTTTGGGTCAGTTCGGATGGCCTTGTGGAATGGATCCACCATCACGATTTCATAAAATTTATATGTTGAGTCTTCAGCTACCCAGTAGGAATTGACAACGCGGAGTGCACCACAGCGACGTCCGGCACGCTCCTGAAACAAAGGTTGATAGAATTTAAAAACAAACTAGAAAATGTTTTTATGCGACATGGATTCTCCACTTAAGCGCCATCAGTTACACTTTTTTTCATATGTATTCATGAGGTCATTCTCACTGACCTCTCTTAGAAGGAACATGTTGCAGTAGTGAGTGACCTTCTCTTAGACTAAGAAGGAACATGTTGCAGTAGTGACCTTCTCTTAGAAGGAACATGTTGCAGTAGTGAGTGACCTTCTCTTAGAAGGAACATGTTGCAGTACTGACCTTCTCTTAGAAGGAACATGTTACAGTAGTGTTAACATGAAGTTTGAAAACTGTTTGTAAATGTGTAAGAAAACAGCATGCGAGATAAATCAAATTAACATGTAATGTAGGAAGCTGCTGCTCATAACAGTTGTTCCCGATTGAGCATGGAATAACATCGATTGTGTCAATGGATGTTTGACGTGTCAAGACATATAAACAACCGATGATGCCGTCCAATAAAATGGAAGTACTCGGTGAATTGAAACTAGTTGACACCTCCAACTCGCCTACAAGTCTCACATGACAAAAATCGATATCATAACACTGGAGTACAATTCACCTTTTTGCTATATTATATAGATGCTGTGGATTGCGAAAATAACTTTGTGCTTCCCCAGCAGTGATGGAACTTACTACTTTCAAAATAACATATTCAAGGTACATCTCTCGAGCAATTCTACTGTAATGCTGGCTGGTTTATATGCCTAAAGCACATCTCCCGGATTCAAATCGAGATTTATTTCACACTCGTGTTTACATTCAGCCAGCGAGGAAGGGCCGAGTTGAGCATGCGATGACATTGCGTCAGTATGAACTTAATTCCATGCATATCTCCCGAGCAATTCTACTCTAATGCTGGCTGGTTTATATGCCTAAAGCACATGATCATCTCCCGGATTCAAATCGAGATTTATTTCACACTCATGTTTACATTCAGCCAGCGAGGAAGGGGCGGAGTTGAGCATGCGTTGACATTGCGTCAGTATGAACGTCGTAATTCCATGCTCAATCCTGAACGCCTGTTCGAAGTTGAAAAGCTGTAAGGCTTTTTTTAACCTAGTATATTAAAGTTTTGTCAAAATTGTCCAAGCATTTTATGAGGTCCTTAATGCATAAGTAAATGAGCAGAAAAAACAAAAGCGGTCACAAAAGCTTCATCTGAAATGTCTACAAGCTTGCCCTACCTTCCTACTAAATCCTGCACTGAACTGGATCCAGGAAAAATTGCCATGTCACAATCTCTACTAGCCTTTTTGCCAAGGGCCAGTAGAGGTATCAAGTTCAACAGTTTGGCACTCGCTCAGTATATAAGTAGCACATACTAACCTCAGCAACGCTTCTGAGACCGCGCTGGAATTTCAATTGGTTGATACCATGGCACTTGGGTTTGCCATATGTGGCTCCCTTTGGTACTGGCTTTTTACGTCCACCACGGCGAACACGTACACGGTAGATGATGTATCCTGCAATATTCAATAGTTACATGACATCCTATTTGCTGAAATAGTTCATGGCGCCCCCACCGTAACGATTTTAGGAGTGTATGGTCAACCATGCTAGGGGCTTCACAAAACTGACATATACACTTGTGATATATGTGGAGAATGAACATATCTGAAACTGTGTGAAAGTGTGTTGGCTTTATTAAAGAGGTGGGCAACAAAAAAAGAAATGTAACAAATGCCTCCAGAAGTTCATTTGACCTTTAAGACCCGATCGTCTTCTCATTGTGATTAACATATGTGTGAAGTTTCATGAAATTCCCTTCAAAACTTTTGTTAAATGATTGAGACATGAAGTGCTCCAGATAAGCTTTCATCACAATGTGTGTTGTACGCATGAAAAAATATGTATTCTTAAAAAAAAGTTTTGGACGAAGCAATATTAACAGTTTGAACGTAGATTTCATTTTGATATACTTTTTTTCGATGAATTGCTGTATAATCCTTTTCTAAAAAGCAAAGAAGGACAATATCGGACAGGGAAGTCTGTATCTTAAAAACGCTTAACAACGAACGCTTATTCACAAATGCAAGCTTCTAAATAACGCCGGGAACGCGCGTACTTGCGCTGATGGTTTAATTTGCGGGACCCGGAACGGTTTTTGACGTGATTTGCGGCGCGATCCTAAAACTGTAGAAGAAAATAATATTGTTTTTGTTATGTGATGCAATGGATAAATAAAAGGAAAATAGAACCTTCTAGTTTGATTCTAGTCACATGTGTATTATGAATTAATTAAATAAAACAAAGTAAAAAGGAAAAACATTCGATATCGATAAAAAAATGTACTGGCAACTATTCATTGGTAATAATAATTTCGGGGCAAGTTAAAAAAAAATTGGGGCAAGTGACTTTTCAGACAGGGCAAGTGGACTTTTGAAATCTACTTGCTCTGGGCTATTCCCCAATTTTAATTTTCTGGAGCCCTGAAAGTACGATTTATTATTGGGGGGGAAACCTGAATTTTCCGACAACTTTTCGGGGTAAGTTTTCCGACAGTGCGCTAGAAAAAGCCAATCTCCAGAAAAAGTACCAAAAATGAGACGCTGAGTGGATCTTTTCTATGCAAAGTTGGCACTACTGATACTGAATAAATTTCGAAACAAATACGTATTTCAAACTTTTAATGCCTTTAATCACAAGTTGTGTTCGTTTCTTTTGTCCAAAAGTCATTTCTTCTTCATCCGACATAAATACCCATAATCCTTGGCCATGTATGTACCTTTTCACAAAGCTGTAATGCGATTGATTCAAATCATGTAATCAACCAATGAAATGCGCGCTTTCAAATTGATGAACTTTAATGAAGGGAGATAATTTTCAACAAATACGGCTGCAAATTACACAATTTCTGGTTGGATTTTTGAATGACCTGAGATTTTTTTAGACTAGCTGGACGGGCAACCATTTTTGAGAGAGACTAGCCCGGATTCAGATTAGACCAGCCCCGGGAATCGGACTATCCTATTCTTGGAGCCCCGACTTTCGCCGCCAAACCAAACACGGACTCGGCGTAGATTCACACAGCACTCGATAAAGACCAAACTCGCGAATCGATTAAAGCGTGGGTTTCGCATGAGCTGTACTGTACATATATCAACATTGCTGTCTTTCTTTTTGAGCCGCGTCCAAACACGGACTCGGCGTAGATTCACGCGGCACTCTATACTACCGAATTCGGCGAAAAGTGTGGGTTTCGCGTGAGCTGTACTGTACATGATATCAACATTGCGGTCTTCCTTTTTGAAATGGCATTCATTTGTGTTAAACAGCCGACAAAAATGTCTGTTTTCCTTGCTGGAGGCAATAAGCATTGATCACGTACTACAGGGCGCACTCTATTTTTCTAAGCTATTGGAAGTGTGTACGCTGGAATTTGGTTTTCAATAGTTATAAGCGATTTTTAATGCATTTTTTGGATGCATTTATTTTATTTTTAATGCTTTTTTTAAAAAAAACAACGTAATTACACAGATACGAGTCTTATCTGAAGCACTGGATGTGATTGTTTTGGACGGACAAACAAACAGGCGGTGCAATTACTAGATAAAAACGATTTTACTGGTTGACGTTTTAGTTAAAACTACTATATAGGGAATTTTATTTTTTAAATACTAGTAAAAACAAACCTCATTTCAGTAAGTAAATTGTACATTATTTTCTATTTCGGTAAACAACACAATTCAGTCCATTGCAGTTATTTGAGTGCCCCTGTTTTTAAGAAATAACTGATCTGGAAATTTTTATTGAATTGATTGGACACAACACAAAGTTACGTGAAACAAGTTTTTTTATCAGTGATTTCTCAATTTGAGACTAGTCCCCTGCCGTGAAAAATGATGAATTCTATACTATACAGGTTCAGATTTCTGTATCTGTCTGTATGGTTACGAAGAGTGCGCGAGCTTAGCAACAGTTTGTTGGAAAGGGATGTTTTCAACAAAACGACAACAGGAAATAGGCCAGTCAGACTATTTTAGCAAACAGGAATATTCTGAAAATATCAGTACCTTCTAAACATAACCGTCTTAATTTGAGACGGTTGCTTTAAGAAATGACAATTTCTGTTTGACTACCAATGAAAGTGCATGTATATTCGTGAAATTGCAGAAATCGGACAAGATTTTTTCTAAAACAGATCCTCTTTGGTCATTAAAATTATGGAAATATTAAAGGACACCCAAGTTGAAGAAAGATTTAGGTACGGTCAAAAATTAAGAATCGCAACAGGACTCAAATTTTTCCAAAGGACTCCTAAATCCTGAAGGCAACCAGTCCCAGGACTCCTAATAACACAACTGGAAAATAATCACTGAAAAGATGAAGTTAAATCTCTTTCATTCACGATAGAACATGCAAAATCACTAGAAAACATAACATCCGAGCCATTAATTGACGGACAGACATGCAATATTGGTTTTCTGGTCCGATTTAAGTTAAATTATGTATTTTTTGTCTCAAAAATGTTACACCCCAGGGGCGTTTATTAGGGATTATACGGTAGATCCGTTGTGAAAAGTGGGTGGCATGTTTGCATGGAAATTTGGCATTGAGGGAGCAAATGAAATGGAGCTGAAACTTAATCGGTAAGAATCGGCACTTTTTCACTTCACATCTCAAGTTCTCAGTGGAATTTGAACTCAGTGTTTTTGTCTTCATGGTGTTTTACGTCATTTTCAACACATGTAAGGTTATATGACTTGTCGATTTTTTTGTGATGGAGGCAGACCACCCCTCCGGCCATCCGTAATAATCGACACTTTCTCACAAGTCGAGCTCCCAGTGGGCGACAAAGTTTCAGAAGCAGCGCTACAACGTATGTACTCTTTAATATGCCGGCCACAGAGGAACTAAACCACCCAGAACTATGGCTCCCACTGCTACGCAAGAGGGTGACGAATTCAATATTAATACCAACCTTGTTTAGCCCTATATCCAAGACGCCTGGCCTTGTCTGGTCGGCTTGGCCTAGGCGCCCTGTGGATGGCCGACAACTGACGATATTGCCAACATCTCACACGCAGCAAAAATCGCAGAACATCGCTCTGCTTCTTACGGTAGATCTCTTGCATATACTTGTAGGCCCCCATCTTTCTGCAATATAGTGAATTATAATAAAAACGTCCTCGAAAAAAATTGATACGCGAACAAAGTTTATTCTATGGAGAGATGTGCATTAATAACAGATAAATGGCGGGGAAAATGTTAAAACATATATTCAGTGCAATAGCTGCATTAAATATTAACAATTCATATATCAGATGGAGAAGATAATGAGTAGATACTGACGAAAATCTTTACTTACCGACTGTCTGACACGGACGCGGACCGGAAAAGGAAGTTACTGTAAATATGGACGGGTTTTTCTTCTTTTGTTTGTTTGTTGTTGCCTCAGTGGTTGTGAGTAATACAACTCTAGAAGATGCGCTCCCCTGTGTGCGAGATCATCCTAAAGGTATAGACACCCCTCGATTGTGTCTGGACTATGTATGGGGCGTTAATATACAAGATACAAGAATATTTATTTCGTGAAGGTTTTTACAACCATTAATAACATTAGCTCAATGAGCTATTTTCCAACAGAAAATAATATTTATTGCATATAGTAAAGCAGCTCAAATTAGGCAATTTTAAATGTATATCTAAGGCACAAAACGAGAACAATCAAAGCAGAAAGCGCAAATATACGTCTCAATACATAGTGACAAATTCAGAATATAGAATAATTAGATAATACAAATAATAACATTATATTAAAACTTTATTTTATTCAATCCTATGAACTATTATATAAAATTAATACATTTAATTAAGCTACATCAATTATTCACTCATATATCTAAATACAACAACCACGTGTGACCGGGACTGTCCCTTCCTACAAAAGGTTGCTACACAGAGCCATAGCCAGGTTTTGTAACAGGGGTGCGTCGGGTGGGCGGGGGAGGTGCGTAATTGAGTCTCGAAGAGGCGAAGGTGGTAGGTGCGGGAGGGGGACCCCCTCCAGCCATTGTGGTTTGGGGAGCCTTTTTTGAACAAAAGAATTAGAGTTGAAACGCTGCACTCTGACGAGTGTTTATTTTATTTTTTTCTAACATTCGTTTTGAATTTTTTTTTCTCATTCAAGTCGCACCCACTTTTGCGTTCTTTTTAAATTCTGGGCTTACAAAAACACAAATTGCCGGGAAAAGGATGGTTCGGACGCTTACAACGCACCCCTGGCTACGTGGCTACGGGCAGTCTACATGCAGCTACATTGTAAGATTGTACTAAGCATAACTTGAGCACACCACTCCACAAAAGCTTAGCAAATAAAAAGCACACATACATATCAAACGCCAAATAACGGCAAATTATACACTAAAGACCGTTTATCAAAACTCTTTCTAGGTGTTTTCATGTCATATGATAACGTATATGTGCCGATTAAAAGTATAGTTCTTTTCACGGATTTTTAAAGTACCCGTGATTAAATATTTGTAACATGAATTATGAGTTAGTAATTAATTCGACGCTCCGTTTTTGGGGTTTGGCCTGACTGGTTAAAACCGTTTATGTTGTGCCTATAGAGTTTGGATTCTCAAAATATGTCAGTAAAAATAAAGAATAGTATACATGATATATATATATATATATAACATGCACATATAATATGCCCATGATTAAAGCAGGGTTTTTAATTTATAATATAAAAACCCTGATTATAGTTATAACAATAATTTACATAGTAAATGACAGCACATATAAATACAGTCAGTGTTAATCTATTATTGCACTGCCATCAGACAGTGACCTATTTGTATTTGGTTAAAATAACGATTAGTTTGCTCATGGGAGTTTTTTTCTATCTTTACATTAAAGAGTATTTTTTGATACAGTAATGTCGATAAATGCAAATCTTTGTTAGAGTACGAATAAAATTTAAAAAAAAAATGCAATAACTTTTTTATATTGTTTTATTGAATATTTTGTAGTTAAATTCCCCAATAAATATGATCACTCACCAAGCACTTTACATGCATTACAGTACATTAAAGTTTTGTTGGCTAGAAATGGTAAGATGTATTAACCACTGTAGGGATCCGTACACTGGATCTTGGTCAAGACCCCGTTCACTAGTACGGAGTTTTGGTCAGCCATGTTGTAGAAAACGTGCGGATAACAACAGCAAAGGTAGGTTAACCACGTTTTTCTCCTATTTTTGTTCATATATATGAATAATCAGTATTGCTATATGTTGCGGAAACATTTCCCCGTTCAAATATTACCGTACATTGTTGACATATTACTTTAAATGCTACAATTCGGATGAAAGAAAAACAATTGCCGGTGCTGAAATTCGCCCAAAGTACCCTTCAGCAATAAATATCTCATTAATTTTCAAGTAAATGAAAATTTTGAATTGGCAGATTTATTTGTTTTTCCAATATACGTGCATGTTCAAAACTTCAGCATCATTCATTCGAAATTGGCCGAGATATGAATCGAAACAAAACGTGCCCAGCGTAACTAATTCATATAAAAAGACGCTGATTTGTGTACGGAGTCTTGTCCATGTACTGTACGGGGTTTTGCAATTCTAAGATTGTTTTCGCTGCTCTGCACTGATGTTGTTTACTTATATTTGTAGTAATTCGTAGACATTATTTAGGTCCTATATGTCTAATACCATTTTGTATTGTTAAGACGAAAAAATGCAGAAAACTAAAACTTAAAAGGGGTAATTCTTGAGAAAGACTCCGTACTTATTCCAAATAACTACATGTACTACAAACTAAGTCCAGACATATATTATTGTCTGTTAGAATTGATACAAACAGTCTATTAAATCATTTTAGAATTATTTTATCATTAGAATTTTGTGTTTCTGGGTTTCAAGAACCTCAATACTGAATGTCCAGTAAAACCTCAGTGTGTTCTGAGAATACAATGAGCTTTCAATTAACTGGTTTCATTGGTCCAATTTTTATCAGTGAACCAATCAGAATGCTTCATTCATAATTTCCTTTGGTTGCTTCTATCATGACATCACTTTCTGGTATTATGACATCACACCCTGGATAATTATGACATCACGTCATGCTATTACGATGCAGCTCAATGTGTTCTCAGAACACAATGAGCCTTTTAATTGCTGTGAGCAACAGATTAAGAATATTTGTATCACTCATTGAGTAATGAGTTTCTTGAAACCAAGAATCACAGAATTCTAAAGATAAAATAATTCTAAAATGATTTAATAGACTGTGTACAGTGGGCCAATTTTAGCTCATTGTGACCACAGTTAACGTCATATAATTCTTTTTTCTCATTTACAACAATCCATTACATTGGACAATGTTTATTCAACTTAGAAATGAGGTAATTGCTTTAATCCGCGAATCTAAGGAATCATACAAGTCAAAACTTACATCCCAGTTAACTGATAAATCAATCTCCCCGGGTAAATGGTGGCGTATAGCAAAATCGATTTCTAAATTGAACAAGGTAACTCAACCAAACTTTCCAATAAAAAATAACGGTCGTATTTTAATACACCCAGTAGACAAAGCAAACTCCTTGAATTCTTCCTTTCCTGCAACATCTCATATTGAACAAGAACCGGAATTACCTACTTTTTATAATCGCACTGACTATAAAATTAATGACTTTATTATAAATGAAATGGAAGTTATTGATCAATTGAAAATCTTGAAATTATCGAAACCTCCAGGCCCAGACATGATTAGCCCAAAGTTGTTAAAATTAGTTTTAAATAGCATCGCTGCTCCATTGACGCGACTTTTTAATCTGTCATTGTCCACTAGAAAAGTACCATACCAATGGAAACAGGTGAATGTAACTCCTATTTTTAAGGGCAAGGGAGAACCTGACATGCCGGGAAATTATAGGCCTACATCCATTACCATTATTATTTGCAAATTGATGGAAAAAATCGTATTTAAACACTTGTTCAACTATATCAAAACGAATAACCGTCTGTACAAATACCAGGCAGGCTTTCAACCTAGAGACTCTACAGTAAATCAGCTCATAGAAATATATAATAACATAATAAGCAACCTCGACGCTGGGAAAGATGTACGATTTATATTTTGCGTTTGACAAAGTATGGTATGCTGGGTTGCTTTTTAAATTAGCTAAATATGGATCAATGATTCATTATGCAACTGGATACGTAGCTATCTCTCTGATAGGCAGCAAAAAGTATTCCTAGATGGATTTTCTTCAAGCTTCAGTACTATAGATGCAGGTGTTCCGCAAGGCTCTGTTTTAGGTCCGTTTCTATTTCTGCTTTATATAAATGACATCACAGATGACTTATTGAATGATGTACGGTTATTTGCTGATGACACTTCTCTTTTTGTTCTAGTTGATAAAAACCCAGTAGAATGTTCCAACTCTCTTACAAATGATCTTTGCAAAATATCTGAATGGTCAAAAAAATGGGCTGTTACATTTAATCCTCAAAAAAACAAAAGCCTTGTTTGCACTAGCAGAAACTATAACCACCCACCAGTCTACTTTGATAATGATATAGTACAAGACGTAGCGTCACATTGCCACCTTGGATTAACAATTCAGTCCAATGCAACTTGGTCGCATCATATAGAAAATATATACGAAAAAGCATGTGCGCGATTTAACATTATAAGAATGCTTAAGTACATATGTACGTCAAGTATGTACTTAAGCATTCTTATAATGTTAAATCGCGCACATGCTTTTTCGTATATATTTTCTATATGATGCGACCAAGTTGCATTGGACTGAATTGTTAATCCAAGGTGGCAATGTGACGCTACGTCTTGTACTATATCATTATCAAAGTAGACATTCTCTATTGAAAATATATATCGCCTTTATAAGACTTATACTTGAATATGGAGATTCAGTATGGGATAACTGTACACAGGGAGAATCTGATCTATTAGAGAGCGTCCAAGTTGAAGCAGCACGAATAATAACAGGCCTCAGATGCAATTCCTCTAGATCATACTTATATACTGAATTGAACTTAGAAACATTAACAAAAAGAAGAAAAGATCATAAACTTGTAACTATTTACAAAATAATGTATGGCATAAGTCCAGATTACATGTATAACTTAATCCAGCCATACTTACCTGTAAACAATAATTATAACTTTCGAACTTCAGGATTAAACTTACGTCTCCCTCTTTGTCGTACAA
>JAWPHD010016798.1:0-47972 GCA_037043455.1 Cyrtodaria siliqua
CATAATTCCATTTAAAGTCATTGTGACCTTATACCTTTAACCTACTTACTTTAGGGTTTCTCGTCTTCTAACGGTAATATACATATGAAGATTTAGGAGTTCAGGTCATACAGTTTTGAAGTTATTGTGCAGAATGCCTAATTCAATATAAGGTGACTGTGACCTTTGCCTTTAATTGTCTTCCCCCCCCCCCCCCCCCCCCCCCCCCCCCCCCACCCCCCCATCATCATTATCAAGGGCAATATACTTATGAAGTTCTATGAGGTTAGGTCTTACATTTTTAGCTCTACTGCGATCACTTTCCGTCCATTGTCCGTCCGTCCGTCTGTCTGTCCATCTGTCTGTTAGTAATTTTATAAAATCAACATCTCCTCTGAAACCGCTTGAAGGATTTTGATGAAACTTCATCACAGTGTTACTTGGGAGGGCCCCTCTCAGATTTGTTTTTCATGGCCGCCAGTCATCCAAGATGGCCAACATGGCTAGAACTAGGTCAAATTTTAGGAAATTTCAAACGACATCTTTTCCGAAACCACTTATTCCATTATCAAACTTCATTTAAATGATCTTTAGGATAGTCCCCCTCAAATTTGTGTTTTTCGCTGCCGGCAGTCATCCAAGATGGCCACCATGGCTAAAATTAGGTCAAATTTAAGGAAATTTCAAACGACATCTCCTCCGAAACCACTAATTCCATTCTTGTGAAATATCATAAACATGTTCCTTGGGTTGGCCTTTATCAAGTTTGTGTTTTTCGTTATCGTCGAATAATCAAAATGGCCGCCACAGCAACCCAAAGTTTACGTAAGAGTTATATAGGGAAACGTTAAAAATGACATCTTCTCTGAAACCGCTTGAAGGATTTTTATGAAACTTATATCACAATGAACTTTGGGATAGTTCCTCTCAGATTTGTGTTTTTTGCAGCTGCCAGTCATCCAAGATGGCCACCATGGCTAAATCTAGGTCAAATTTAAGGAAATTTCAAACGACATCTCCAAAACCACTTATTCCATTCTTGTGAAATATCATATACATGTTCCTCGGGTTGGCCTCTATCAAGTTTGTGTTTTTTGTTACCGTCGAATAATCAAAATGGCCACCACGACGACCCAAAGTTTACATAGAGTTATATAGGAAAAGGTTGAAAATGACATTTTCTCTGAAACCGCTTAAAGGATTTTGATGAAACTTAATCACCATGATATTTGGGATAGTCCCTCTCATCCAAGATGGCCGCCATGTCTAAAACTGGGTCAAATTTAAAGAAATTTCAAACAATATGTCCTCCGAAAACACTTATTCCATTCTTGTGAAATATCATAAACATGTTCCTTGGGTTGGCCTCTATCAAATTTGTGTTTTTCGTTATTGTCGAATAATCAAAATGGCCACCACTCAACCCAAATTTTACATAGAGTTATATAGGAAAAGGCTAAAAATGACATCATCTCTGAAAAAGGTTGAAGGATTTTGATGAAACTTAATCACAATGATCTTTGGGATAGTCCTCCTCAGATTTGTGTTTTTCGCAGCCGAAAGTTGTCCAACATGGCCACCATGGCTAAAACTATGTCAAATTTAAGGAAATTTCAAACGACATCTCCGAAACCACTTAATCCATTCCAGTGAAATATCATATACATGTTCCTTGGGTTGGCCTCTATCAAATTTGTGTTTTTCGTTATCATCGAATAATCCAAATGGTTGCCATGGTGACCCAAGATTTACATAGAGTTATATAGGAAAAGGTTAAATATGAAATCTTCTCTGAAACCTTTTGAAGGATTTTGTTAAAACTTTATCACAATGGTTGGCGTCTATTAAGTTTGTGTTTTTTGTTTTCTTATAATAATCAAAATGGCCGCCGTGGCGACCCAAAGTTTAAATAGGAAAAAGCTAAATATGACATCTTTACACAGTAGAGCGTCTACAGGCCCTCTTGGGCCTCTTGTTTATGTTATTGTGCAAAATGCATAATTCCATATAAGGTCACTGTGACCTTTAACCTACTGGACCCAAAAAGAATGTTTTTTTCCTCACCAAGGTCAATGCACCCATGAAGATTTATGAGTGTATAATGTTTTATGCTTCGAAGTTATTGTGCGGAATGCATATTTTTATAAAAGGTCACTACAACCTTTACTTGAAACTACTGACCCCAAAACAATAGGATTTCACCCATCTTCAAGGACAAGGGACTTACGAGGTTTTATGAGTTTAGGTCTTACGGTTTTGATGTTATTGTGCAGAATGCATAATCTCATGTAAGGTCACTGTGACCTTTACCTTTAACCTACTGTCCCCAGAAACAATATGATTTCTCCTCATCAAGGGCAATATATTTATGAAGTTGCCCTGTGTGGTTCCCTGGGGCCCCGATTCGTCACGGGGCAAAGAATAGGGCCACTGTAGATCCCTTTGGAGGGGTTGGCAGAGGGGTAGAATACCCCCAAATTCATGTTCATTTTATCATTTTTTGGTCATGGTCATTAAAGGTCTTCATCATGATCCCTGCATTGTTTCAGGTGCCATCTTGCTCACATCAAAACAGCAGTGGCAGAAAAACAATAAACGTGGCTCCAGCGTAAATGGAGTTTCTGCGATAGAATTTGCAGCAACTCTGCAGTTCAGGGTGAGAAGGTTCTACGCCAATTTTCCATATTTTATCTCAATGTACATGGAGGATGAGCCTGATATGTTCATGCCTGTTAGGCACCATATAACCTTTCATGTGTTGGTGCGCCTTAAAGCCCAATTTTATGAAGTTATATGAGGTTAGGTCTTTGGTTTTGATGTTATTTTGTGGAATACATATTTCCATATAAGGTCACTGTGTCCTTTACCTTTAAGCTACTGACCTAAAAAGATACCTTTAAGCTACTGACCTAAAAAGACAAGAGTATTTTGCCTGTCATCAAGAGCAAGGTTCAGAGAACATTTTTAGAATACTATTATACATATCATGGTCACTGTGACCTTCAACACAGTAGACCCAAAAAGAATTTGGGTTTTCCTCGCGCCAAAGTCAATGAAAGTACATATAAAGATTTATGAGTTTAGATCATGAGGTTTTGATGTTATTGTGCGTAATGCATATTCCATATAAGGTCACTGTGACCTATACCATTAACCTGCTTGCCCAAAAACAATAGAATTTCTCCTCTCACTAAGTGCAATATACCTTATAAGTTTTATGACTGTAGGTGTTGTGGTTTTGAAGTTATTGTGTGGGATGCATGTTTCCATACAGTTATCCTTGAACCTTCTTGCCCCCCAAAACAATTGGGTTTCTCCTGTCATCAAGGGCAAAGTACTTAAGTTTGATGAGTGGAGGTGTAATGGTTTTGAAGTTATTGTGTGCAGAATGCATAATTCTATATAAGGTCACCGTGACCTTTGCCTTTAACCTACTTGCCCCAAAACGTTACGTTTTTCTACTATCACTAAGGGCTATGTACCTCTAAAGATTTATGAGTTTAAGTTGTATGGTTTTGATGTTATTGTGTGGAATACATAATTATGCCCCCCCCTTATGCCCCCCTACCCGAAGGGGGCATATGGCTTTGCACAGGCTGTCGGTCGGTCCATAATCTTCTTGTCTTTGCGAGAACTCAAGAACAGCTGGCACTACAAACTCGAAACTTGCTAGGAATGTTTGTGTCATGGTGTAGTTGTGCACCTCCCCTTTTGGGTAGATTCGCCTAAGAAATGTGGTTGCCAGGGTAACAAAACATATTAAAAAGATGTCGGTCTGTCGGTCGGTCCACTTTATCTTTGTGATAACTCAAGAACGGCTGACACTACAAACTCGAAACTTGGCAGGAATGTTTGTGTCATGGTGTAGCTGTGCACCTCCCCTTTTGGGTAGATTCGCATAAGAAATGTGGTTGGCATGGTAACAAAACATGTAAAAAAACACTGAAAATCGCCTGTCTTCGCGCTAACTCAAAAACAGCTTGAACTACAAACTCGGCAGGAATGTTTGTGGCATGAAGTAGTTGTGCACCTCCCCTTTTGGGTAGATTCGCATAAGAAATGTGGTTGGCATGGTAACAAAACATGTAAAAAAACACTGAAAATCGCCTGTCTTCGCGCTAACTCAAAAACTCGAAACTTGGCAGAAATGTTTGTGTCATAGTGTAGTTGTGCACCTCCCCTTTTGGGTAGATTCGCATAAGAAATGTGGTTGGCATGGTAACAAAAGTTGTAAAAAATCACTAAAAATCGCTTGTCTTCACGATAACTCGAGAACAGCTGGCACTACAAACCCAAAACTCGGCTGAAATGTTTGTGTCATGGTGTAGTTGTGCACCTACCCTTTTGGGTAGATTCGCATAAGAAATGTGGTTGGCATGGTAACAAAACTTGTATAAAATCACTAAAAATCGCTTGTCTTCGTGATACTCAAGACCAGCTGGCACTACAAATGCCAAACTTGGCAAGAATGTTTGTCTCATCATGTAGTTATACATCTCCCCTTTTAGGTAGATTCGCATAAGAAATGTGGTTGCCATAGTAACAAAACTTGTAAAAAAAAAATCACTAAAAATTGCTTGTTATTTTTTAAAACTATTTTGGCTTATGGGTTCAATTTTTTAAATCTTTATTTTTTATTTAAAAAAATATTTTTTAATTTTTTTTTTTTAATTTTTTTTTTTTTTTTTAATTTTTATTTAATATCAGTTTTGGATCCTCTACCAAGTTTGTTCAAATGGTGAATCTGGGGTCAAATTTGGACCCCGCCCGGGTGTATCCAGTAGAACGATACAGGCCCTCTTGGGCCTATTGTTTTTAATATACAAGTATGTTGTGATGTTTCTATATTTAAACCTAAAGACCATATTAATTTAAAATTATTTTTTAAATAACATCCCTTTATTGAATGAATATTAAGATCAAATTTGATTCTAATTAAAAAAAATACATTAATGATTTATTTTCACTCTTTAAACTCCAACTATTGAATAATTTTGACATATGGGATACATTATTTTGATGAAGAATATGCAAATTAAGCAACCCATGTGAAAGACCTACATATAAATAAGGATAACTGCCTATGATACACTATGATTGAGCTTGTTGGTGGAGGGACTATAAACCTTATAACTACACACACACACACACACACACACACTGACACTATGTATATGTGAAGACTCACTAAAAATTGCTTGGCTTCCATAACTCAAAAACAGCTAGCACTCACAACTTGGCAGTAATGTTTCTGTCATGGTTGTTCAAGGGGGGCATATATGTTTTACAAACATTTCTTGTTCTATATAAGGTCACTGTGAGTTTTGCCTTTAACCTACTTGCCCCAAAACATTACGGTTTCTCCTATCATTAAGCGCTATGTACCTGTGAAGATTTATGAGTTTAGGTCATTCGGTTTTGAAGTTATTGTGCAGAATGCTTAATTCAATATAAGGTCACTGTGACCTTTGCCTTTAACATTTTTGCCCCACAAAACAATAGGGTTTCTCCTGTCACCAAAGGCAAAGTACTTAAGTCTGATGAGTGTAGGTGTTATGGTTTTGAAGTTATTGTGCAGAATGCATAATTCTATAAAAGGTCACTGTGACCTTTGCTTTTAACCTACCTGCCCTAAAACATTACGTTTTCTCTTATCACTAACGGCTATTTACCTCTGAAGATTATTGAATTTAAGTTGTATGGTTTTAATGTTATTGTGTGGAATACATCATTCCATATAAGGTCACTGTGACCTTTATCTTTAACCTACTTCCTCCCAAAACAATAGGGTTTCTCCTGTCACCAAGGGCGAAGTACTTAAGTTTTGTGAGTGTATGTGATATGGTTTTGAAGTTATAGTGCAGAATGCATAATTCCATTTAAAGTCACTGCGAGCTTATACCTTTAACCTACTTGCTCTAGGGTTTCTCCTCTTACTAATGGCAATATACATGTGAAAATTTATGAGTTTAGGTCATACAATTTTGATGTTATTGTGAGGAATGCATATTTCCATATATGGTCACTGTGACATTTGCCTTTAACCTGCTTTCCCCTAAACAATAGGGTTTCTCCTCTCACTAAGGCGGCGTCAACATTCAAGTTATGCGTTTAGGTCATTTTCTCACAAACTGTATGCACTAGACCTTTCAAACTGTGCTTATAGTTGTATCATGGGTGGTACATCGCAACGTGACAAAGCAAATGTGGAATTGACCTTGACCCTCCAAGCAAAGGACAGAATAACTTACTACTTTTTAGGTTCAAGTTTTGCGTTTAGGTCACTTTCACAAACTGTATGCACTAGACCTTTCAAACTTTGCTTATAGTTGTATCTTCAGTGGGACATGGCAACATGACAAAGCAAATGTTGAAGTGACCTTCAACCTCCAAGCAAAGGGCAGATAACTTAATCAAACTTTGCCTATAGCTGCATCTTAGTTGTACATTGCAACGTGACAAAGCAAATGTGGATGTGACCTTCACCATCCAAGCAAAGGGCAGATAACTTTAATTGTTACATTTACATCACTTTCTCATGAACTAGAATTATGCACTAGATGTTTTAAACCTAATTTATAGCTTAATCTTTGGAAGAAAACATATTCTATTTAGTTGTGTCTTCGTTAGTGCATCTTTTTTTTGATGCCTGGATTTCATCTATGACCTTGACCTACTTTTTGGAGCTGATGATTTTTCCTCTACTTTACCAAACTTTACCAGATTGTTAATATCAATGAAAGCTCGCACAAGTTCGAAAACCAGCCAGATCAGACCAATAACAGCTTAGTTATGGCCCTTGATTTAGTTGAAAATGCTATATTTTGCCTCGTTAATACGATAGGGCTTTCATTTTTCATCTGATCTTTACCAAACTTTACCAGATGTTTTGCCTTTTTTTTTTGTTATTAGTTTATTTTTTTTTTTTTTTTGTTTTTTAAATAGATATATATATTTTTTTATGTATATGTTTTTATAGTTTTTTTTTTTTTTTTTATTTATTTATTGTTTTTTTTATTGTTTTTTTTATAATTTTCTTATTTCATTAAAAACATTTTTTTTTTTGTTGGTGTTAACGCGTGTTAGCAGGAAGCATTGCTGTGCCTATTGCCCCTTGACATTTTTTTTTTATTTCTTGTCGGCATTACTCCTCCTAAACGCTTTGTTGGATTTCGACGAAACTTGGCAGGAAGCATCATAAGATGTCTAGTTGTGCATATCACGCTTTTGTTCCAGTTTGCTGATTATGACGGAATTATGGCACTTTGACATTTTTACTTTAAATTTCGTGTCGGCGCTACTCCTCCTAAACGGCTTGTTGGATTTCTACAAAATTTGGCAGGTAGCCTC
Organism: Cyrtodaria siliqua; assembly: GCA_037043455.1. NCBI lineage: Eukaryota > Metazoa > Mollusca > Bivalvia > Adapedonta > Hiatellidae > Cyrtodaria > Cyrtodaria siliqua. The sequence continues at coordinate 7,330 of JAWPHD010016798.1, forward strand.
AGTATGATGTCTAATTGTACAAAGCATACTATATCAATGCAATTTTAGACAAGTTCGAAAACCCCCCCCCACCCCCCAAACCCCATTTTTATGAAATTTCATTCATAGAAGAAAATGGGACAAATTAAAAAATGTCCTTGCCAGACTAGACACCGTGGACTTATTACCCATGATTACCAGGTGAGCGATCTAAGGCCATCCTATCCCTGTTGTTTTTGCTATGTTTTAAAAATGTCGACAACCCTTGATATAAGAGCGCGTTTAGCAAGTAGAGCATCCAAAGGCCCTCTTGGGCCTCTTGTTTTTAATAGAATGGCATTTTGTTTTTAAACAAATGCACTTAAATGTCATCTCAGCAAACGGCAAACTCGATTGTTTTTAGTTACTATAAATGTTTACAAACTTTCATTTAAGCATCATGACCCTTTTTATTTTTAAGTACAGCCCCCGTTAGGCGAGACATGTGAATCCATGGATTTCTGGTATTAAATATTGGTGTGTTTGTTTGGAAGTTATTATGCGGAATTCATATTTGCATATAAGGTCACTGTGACTTAACCTTTAACCTCCCTGCCCCAAAAAGCAATAGGGTTTCTCCTCTCATCAAGGGCAATGATCTTTTGAAGTTCTATGAGTTTATGTCTGATGGTTTTGATGTTATTTGCAAGTTATTGTGCAGAATGCATAATTCCATATAAGGTCACTGTGACCTTTGCCTTTAAACTACTCTCCTCAAAACATTATGGTTTCTCCTATCACTAAGGGCTATGTACCTAATATTATGGAGGTTTATGAGTTTAGGTCATATGGTTTTGAAGTTATTGTGCAGAATGCATAATTCAATATAAGGTCACTGTGACCTTTGCCCTTAACCTTCTTGCCACCCAAAACAATAGGGTTTCTCCTGTCACCAAGGGCAAAGTACTCAAGTTTGATCAGAGTAGGTGTATATGGTTTTTGAAGTTATTGTGCAGAATGCATAATTCTATATAAGGGTCACTGTGACCTTTGCCTTTAACCTACTTCCCCTAAAACTTTATGTTTTGTCCTATCACTAAGGGATATATACCTCTGAAGATTGATGAGTTTAAGTTGTACGGTTTAGATGTTATTGTGTGGAAATCATATTTCCATATAAGGTCACGGTGACCTTTTCCTTTTACCTACTTGTTGCCAAAGCAACTGGGTTTTTCCTCTCACTAGTGGCAATATACCGAGATAAAGATTTATGAGTTGATGTCTGATTGTTTTTATGTTATTTTGTGGAATTATATTTCCATATAAGGTCACTGTGATCATTACATTCAGCCTACTGGCCCCTAGAAATGGAGGTTATCTCCTCTCGCTAAGGGCAACGTATATAGGAAGATTTATAAATGCAGGTGTTATGTTTTTAAAGTTATAGTGCAAATACATTTTCCCATATAAGGTCTTCGTTACTTTTACATTTAACCTACTGGCCTAGGTTTAATGTAATGGTCACAGTGTCCTTATATGGAGATGCATTCTGCACAATAACTTCCAACCATAACACCTGCATTTGTAAAAACGTTGTATGTACATTGCCCTTAGTGAGTTGAGAAGTTCAACATTCTTGCCCTCAAAACAAAAATGTTTGTTCTCTCAGGGCAATGCAGTGCACATTGAAAGTTTTATGAATATAGGTTGTATGGTTTGGACGTTATTAGTCAGAATGCATTTTTCCATATAAGGTCCAAGTAATCTTTACATTCAGCCTACTAGCCCTAAAAAAAACAGGATTTCTCCTCATCAAATGCAATGTACATATAAAGTTGTTTGAGTATAAGTTTAATGGTTTTTAAAGTCACTGTGACCTTTACTTTTAACCTACTGACCTCAAAACCATAAATCGTTTCTTCTCTCATCAAAGGCAATGAACTTATGAAGCTTTATGAGTTTTAGGTCTTACAGTTTTGATATTGTGTGGAATGAATATTTCGATATAAGGTCACTTTGACCTTCAACGTTCTGGACCTAAAAATAATATTTTTTTTCCTCTCACCAAGGTCAGTTTGGGTTCTCTTCTCACTAAAGTCAATGAAGCTTTGAAGTTTTATGCATGTAGATGTTACGGTTTAGATGTTATGTGTGGAATGCTTATTTCCTTATAATTCACTGTACCCTTTACTTTAAAACTACTGGCCCAATTACAATATGATATCACCTCTCATCAAGGGGAATGTGCAAGTGAAATTTTATGAGGTTTGGTCCCATGGTTTTGATGTTATTTTGCAAAATGTATATTTTCAGGTAGGATCACTGTGACCTTTGCCTTTAACCTACTTTCCCCCAAAACAATAGAGTTTGTCCTTTCACCAAGGGCAACATACTTGAGTTTGATGAGGTTAGTTGTTACAGTTTCGAAGTTATTGTGCAGAATGCATAATTCAATATAAGGTCACAGTGACCCTTGCCTTTAACCTTCTTGCCCCCATAAACAATAGGGTTTCTCCTGTCACCAAGAGCAAAGTACTTAAGTTTGATGAGTGTAGGTGTTATGGTTTTGAAGTTATTGTGCAGACTGCATAATTCTATATAAGGTCACTGTGACCTTTGCCTTTGACCTGCTTGCCCCAAACAATATGTACCGTATCATCCCTTCTTTGTAAATAGTTTTATCTTTATATATTTACATTAATTTCTAATTAATCTTTCATCAGTTTTTGCGACAATATGTCCTATTTATGTGTCGACATGCCATAAAACACATTTCATTCATTCATTCCAAACATTATGATTTCTCCTATCACTAAGTTCTATGTACCTCTGAAGATTTATGAGTTTAAGTTGTACTGTTTTGATGTTTTTATGTGAAATTCATATTTCCATATAAGGTCACTGTGATCTTTACATTTAGCCTACTGGCCCGTAGAAACGGAGGGTATATCCTCTTTCTAAAGCAAAGTACATAGGAAGATGTATAAGTGTAGGTGTAATGTTTTTGATGTTATTGTGCAAATACTTATTTCCATATAAAGTCATTGTAAACTTTACATTTAACCTACTGGCCTAGGTTAAAGGTAAAAGGTCACAGTGTCCTTATATGGAGATATGCATTCTGCACAATAACTTCCAAGTCATATCACCTACATTTATAAAACTCCATATGTACCTTGCCCTTAGTGAGTGGAGAAACCCTTTTTGTACATGCATATTTTCATATGCTGTCCCTGTGACCTTAACCTTTAACCTACTTGCCCTCAAAACAAAAATGTTTGTTCTCTCACTAAATGCAATGTTATTGTGCATATTTGCATATAAGCTCCCTTAACCTTTAAACTCCTGCCCCAAAAGCAATAGGGTTTCTCATCTCATCAAGGGCAATGATCTTTTGAAATTCTATGAGTTTATGTCTCATGGTTTTGATGTTATTTGCAAAAAAATATCAAAAGATCGGACAGGGAAAGTAGTTTTGCAAGTTATTTTGAGGAATGCTTAATTGCATATAAGGTCACTGTGACCTTTACCTTTAACATTGACCCCAAAAACAATCGTATTTCATCTCTCATCAAGGGCAGTGTGTTTTTGAAGTTTTGTTATTGTGTTGAATGAATATTTCCATATAAGTTCACTTTGACCTTTAACCGACAGGACCCAAAAAGAAAGTTTTTTCCTCTCACCAAGGTCAATGTACCTATGAAGTTTTAGAGTGTAGGTTTTATGCTTTGAAGTTTTTTTTGCAGAATGCATATTTCCATATAAAGCCACTGTCACTGACTTTCACCCCTACTTCCTTTCAAAACAATTGTGTTTTTTCCTCTCACTAATGGCACTGTTACTATGAAGATTTGTTCGTTTAGGTCTGCTGGTTTTGAATTTATTTTGCGGAATGCATTTTTTTTTCATATAAGGTCACTGTGAATTCTACATTTAGCCTACTGGCCCCAAAAAAGGAGGATTTCTCCTCTCGCTAAGGGCAAAGAACATATGAAGATTTATGAGCGTATGTTTATGAAGTTATTGTGCAAATGCAGATGTCCATATAAGGTCACTGTGACCTTTACATTTAGCTGACTGGCCCCAAGAATGATAATGTTTCTCCTATCATCTAGGGCAATGTGCTTATGAAGTTTTACGAGTTTTAGTCATGGTTTTGATGTTATTGTACGGAATGCCTGTTTCTGTATCAGGTCACTGTGACCTTTACCTTTAACCTACTTTCCCCAAAACATTACAGTTTCTCCTATCATTAAGAGCTATGTACCTATGAAGATTTATGAGTTTAGGTCATACGGTTTTGAAGTTATTGTACAGAATGCATAATTTAATATCAGGTCACTTAACCTACTTGCTCCAAAACATTACGGTTTCTCCTATCACTAAGGGCTATGTACCTATGAAGATTTATGAGTTGAGGTCATACGGTTTTGATGTTATTGTTTGGAATGCATATTATTCCATATAAGGTCATTGTGACCTTGCTTTTTAACTACTTGTTTCCAAAAAAATATTGTTTCTCCACTTACTAATGGCAATATACATATGAAGATTTATGAGTTTAGGTCGTACGGGTTTGATGTGCGGAATACATGTTTCCATGTAGCGCCTCTGTGACATTTACCTTTAACTTACTTGCCTCCCAAAACGATAGGGTTTCTACCGTCACTTAAGGCATTGTACCTATGTAGTTTTATGAATATAGGTGTTATTGTTTGGAAGTTATGTGAAATGCATATTTGCATATAAGGTCATTTAACCTTTAACCTCCCTGCCCCAAAAGCAAAAGGGTTTCTCCTCTTACCAAGGGCAATGATCTTTTGAAGTTCTATGAGTTTATGTGTCATGGTTTTGATGTCATTTGCAAGCTATTGTGCGGAATGCTTAAGTCCATATAAGGTCACTGTGACCTTTACCTTTAAACTTACTAACCCCAAAAAACATTGTATTTCTTCTCTCATCAAGGGCAATGTACTTTTAAAGTTTTATAAGTTTAGTTCTGACAGTTCTGATGTTATTGTGTGGAATGAATATTTCCATATTTAAGGTCACTTTGACATTTAACCGACTTGACCCAAAAAGAATGTTTTTTCCTCTCACCAAGGTCAATGTACCTGAAGGTTTAGAGTGTAGGTTTTATGCTTTGAAGTTTTTTGCAGAATGCATATTTCCCTATATAAAGTCACTGTGACCTTCACCTTTAATGTACTTCCTTCCAAAACAACTAGGTATTTCCTCTCACTTATGGCAATGTACCTATGAAAATTTATGAGTTTATGTCTGATGGTTTTCATGTTATTTTGTGGGATTATATTTCAATATAAGGTCACTTTGATCTTAACATTCTGCCTACTGGCCCCTAGAAATGAAGGGTATCTCCTCTCGCTAAGGGCAAAGCACATAGGAAGATTTACAAGTGTAGGTGTTATGTTTTTGAAGTTTTTGTTGATAATACATATTTCCATATAAGGTCATTTTGACTATTACATTTAACCTACTGGCCTAGGTTAAAGTTAAAGGTCACAGTGTCCTTCTATGGAGATATGCATTCTACACAAGAACTTCCAAACCATAACACCTACATTAATAAAACTTCCTATGTACATTGCCCTTAGTGAGTGGAGAAACCCTTTTTGTACATGCATATTTCCATATAAGGTCACTGTGACCTTTACCTTTAACCTACTTGCCCTCAAAACAAAAATGTGTGTTCTCTCACTCACTATGAATATAGGTTTTATGGTTTGGAAGTTACCATGCAGAATGCATATTTCCATATAAGGTCAAAGTAATCTTTACATTTAGCCTACTAGCCCCACAAAAAATGATTTCTCATCTCATCAACTACACTGTACAGATAAAGTTTTTTATGCCCCCGAAGCCTTTTAGTAATCTCACCGTCCAAAAAAAGCAAGTACGCAATTTCGTGTCCAGACCATAACGTCAAATCCCATGCAGGGATTTTTAAATAACTTTGCACAACTGATCACCATGACAAGACAATGTGTCGCGCGCAAAATCCAGGTCCGTACCTCAAAGGTCGAGGTCACACTTGCAGTTCATAGGTCAAAAACTATTACGCAATTTCGTGTACGGACCGTAACGTCACAACCCCTGCAGGGATTTTCAATAACTTAGAGCAAGTAATCACCATATCAAGACAATGTGTTGTGCGCAATACCCAGGTCTGAACCTCAAAGGTCAAGGTCACACTTGCATTTATAGGTCAAAAACAGGTACGCATTTTTGTGTCCGGACCGTAACGTCACAACCTCTGTAGGGATTTTTAAATTACTTGGCACATATGATCACCATAAAAAGACAATGTGTCGCGCGCAAAGCCCAGGTCCGTACCTCAAAGGTCAAGGGCACACTTGCAGTTCATAGGTCAAAAACAAGTATGCAATTTCGTGTCTGGACCGTAACGTCACAACTCCTGCAGGGATTTTTAAATAACTTGGCACAGTGATCACCATAACAAGATGCTGTGTCGCGTGCAAAACCCAGGTCTTCAAGGTGAAGGTCACACTTAGAGGTCAAAAGTCAAATCGTGTCCGGTCAATAACTGGCATTCATGGATGGCTTTTCAAATAATTTCCACAAGTGCTCACCACAACAAGACTATGTGTCGCGCACAAAATCCAGGTCTGTGGCCCCAAGGTCAAGGTCACTCTTAAAGGTCAAATCGTTTCCGTTCAATAACTTTTGTACGCCTAGACAGATTTTCAAATAATTGGCACAAGTGCTCACCACAACCAAACGACGTGTCGCGCACAAAATCCAGGTCCATGGCTTCAAGGTCAAGTTCATACTTAGAGGTCAAAGGTCAAAAGTTACCTTGAACCTAATTGCCCCTAAAATATTATGGTTTTTCCTATCACTCTGGGCTATGATGATTGATGAGTTTAAGTTGTACGGTTTTGATGTTATTGTGTGGAATGCATATTTCCATATAAGGTCACTGTGACCTTCACCTTTAACCTACTTGTTGCCAAAGCAACTGGGTTTTTCCTCTCACTAATGGCAATATACCCATGAAGATTTATGAATTGAATTGAATTGTATTTTATAGTCGCACCAACAGCTAAGGTCATATGGCGACTTTCCAGCTTCCATTAGTGGAGGAAGACCCCAGGTGCCCCTCCGGGCAATTTTCGTGCACGGGCGGGCACCTGGGTAGAACCACCGACGTTCCGCAAGCCAGCTGGATAGCTTCCTCACATAAAGATTCCTAGGCCCCTGAGGGATCGAACCTACAGCGGTGAGGGGTAAGTGATTTCAAGTCAGAGACGTTAACAACTCGGCCACGGACGCCCCTCGAAGATTTATGAGTTTATGTCTTATGGTTTCCATGTTATTTTGGGGAATTATATTTCCATATAAGGTCACTGTGATCTTTACATTCAGCCAAATGGCCTATAGAAATGAAGGGTATCTTCTCTCGCTAAGGTCAAAGTACATAGGAAGATTTATAAGTGTAGGTGTTATGTTTTTGAAGTTATTGTGCAAATACATATTTCCATATAAGGTCATTGTTTTACCTTTAACCTACTGGCCTATGTTAAAGGTAAAGATCACAGTGTCCTTCTATGGAGATATGCATTCTGCACAATAAATTCCAAACCATAACACCTACATTTATTAAACTTCATATGTACATTGCCCTTAGTGATTGGAGAAACCCCTTTTTGTACATGCATATTTCCATTTAAGGTCACTGTGACCTTTACCTTTAACCTACTTGCCCTCAAAACAAAAATGTTTGTTCTCTCACTAAGGGCAATGTACATTGAAACTTTTATAAATATAGGTTTTATGGTTTGGAAGTCGTCTGCATATTTCCATATAAGGTCAATGTAATCTTTATATTTAGTCTACTAGTTTCCCAAAAACAGGATTTCTCCTCTGATCAGCTACACTGTACAGATACATCTTTTTGAGTATAAGTGTAATGGTTTGGAAGTTATTGTGTGGAATACTTAATTCCATATAAGTTCACTGTGACCTTTACCTTTAGCCTACTGACCCCAAAACCATAAATTGTTCTTCTCTCATCGAAGGCAATGCACTTTAATGAAGCTTTATGAGTTTAGGTCTTACAGTTTTGATGTTATTGTGTGGAATGAATATTTCCATATAAGGTTACTTTGACCTATAACCTACTGGACCAAAAACTAATGTTTTGTTCCTCTCACCAAGGTCAATTTGGTTTCTCCTTTCACCAAAGTCAATGAACCTTTTAAGTTGTATGCATGTAGATGTTAAGGTCTAGATGTTTTTGTGTGGAATGCTTATTTCCTTATAATTCACTGTACCTCTTGTGTTGGTGCGCCGTAAAACCCCAATTCAATTCAATTGAAAACCTTAAAATTACTGACGCAATTACAATATAATATCTCCTCTCATCAAGGGCAGTGTGCATGTGAAGTTTTATGAGGTTAGACACCATGGTTTTGATGTTATTTTGCGAAATGTATATTGTCATTTATGGTCACTGTGACCTTTGCCTTTAACCTACTTTCCCCCAAAACTAGGGTTTCTCCTGTCACCAAGGGCAACATGCTTAAGTTTGATGAGTGTATTTGATACAGTTTTGCAGTTATTGTGCAGAACGCATAATTCAATATAAGATCATGGTGACCTTTGCCCTTAACCTTCTTGCCCCCTAAAAGAATAGGGTTTCTCCTGTCACCAAGGACAACGTACTTAAGTTTGATGTGTGTAGGTGTTATAGTTTTGAAGTTACTGTGCAGAATGCATAATTCTATATAAGGTCACTCTGACCTTTGCCTTTCACCTTTTTGCCCCAAAACATTACGGTTTCTCCTATCACTAAGGGCTATGTACCTATGAAGATTTATGAGTTTAGGTCATACGGTTTTGAAGTTATTGTGTAGAATGCATTATTTAATATCAATGTGACCTTCATCTTTAACCTTCTTGCCCCCCAAAACAGTAGAGTTTCTCCTGTCACCAAGGGCGAAGTACTTAAGTTTTTTTTATGAGTGTAAGTGTTATGGTTTTGATCTTATTATGCAGAATGCATTATTATGCAGAATGCATAATTCCATTTAAAGTCACTGTGACCTTATACCTTTAACCTACTTGCTTTAGGGTTCCTCCTTTTACTAATGGCTATATATAGTGACTTAACCTTTAACGTCCCTGCCAAAAAAGCAATAGGGTTTCTCCTCTCATCAATGGCAATGATCTTTTGAAGTTCTATGAGTTTATGTCTCATAGTTTTGATATTATTTGCAAGGTATTTTGCAGAATTTATAATTCCATATAAGATCACTCTGACCTTTACCTTTAACCTACTTGCTCCAAAACATTACGGTTTCTGCTATCACTAAGGGCTATGTTCCTATGAAGATTTATGAGTTTCGGTCATACGGTTTTGATGTTATTGTGCGGAATGCATATTTCCATATAATATCACTGTGACCGTTACCTTTAACATGCTTGCCCCAAAACAATAGAGTTTCTCCTCTCACTAAGTGCAGTGTACCTTGGAAGACTGTAGTTTTTGTGGCTTTGAAGTTATTGTGTGGAATGCATGTTTCCATATAGTGCCTCTGTGAAAGTTACCTTTAACCTACTTGCCCCTAAAACATTATGGTTTCTCCTATCACTCAGGGCTATGTACCTCTGAAGCTTTATGAGTTTAGGTCTTACAGTTTTAATGTTATTGTGTGGAATGAATATTTCCATATAAGGTCACTTTGACCTTTAACCTACTGGTCCCAAACATTTTTTTTTCCCTCTCACCAAGGTCAATTTGGTTTCTCCTATCACTCAGGGCTATGTACCTCTGAAGCTTTATGAGTTTAGGTCTTACAGTTTTAATGTTATTGTGTGGAATGAATATTTCCATATAAGGTCACTTTGACCTTTAACCTACTGGTCCCAAAAAATAATTGTTTTCCTCTCACCAAGGTCAATTTGGATTCTCCTCTCACCAAAGTCAATGAACATTAGAAGTTTTATGCATGTAGATGTTAAGGTTTTGATGTTATTGTGTGGAATGCTTATTTCCTTATAATTCGCTGTACCTTTTACCTTAAAACTACAGGCCCAATTACAATATGATATCTTCTCTCATCAAGGGCAATGTGCATGTGAAGTTTTATGAGGTTAGATCCCATGGTTTCCATGTTATTTTGGGGAATTATATTTCCATATAAGGTCACTGTGATCTTTACATTCAGCCAAATGGCCTATAGAAATGAAGGGTATCTTCTCTCGCTAAGGTCAAAGTACATAGGAAGATTTATAAGTGTAGGTGTTATGTTTTTGAAGTTATTGTGCAAATACATATTTCCATATAAGGTCATTGTTTTACCTTTAACCTACTGGCCTATGTTAAAGGTAAAGATCACAGTGTCCTTCTATGGAGATATGCATTCTGCACAATAAATTCCAAACCATAACACCTACATTTATTAAACTTCATATGTACATTGCCCTTAGTGATTGGAGAAACCCCTTTTTGTACATGCATATTTCCATTTAAGGTCACTGTGACCTTTACCTTTAACCTACTTGCCCTCAAAACAAAAATGTTTGTTCTCTCACTAAGGGCAATGTACATTGAAACTTTTATAAATATAGGTTTTATGGTTTGGAAGTCGTCTGCATATTTCCATATAAGGTCAATGTAATCTTTATATTTAGTCTACTAGTTTCCCAAAAACAGGATTTCTCCTCTGATCAGCTACACTGTACAGATACATCTTTTTGAGTATAAGTGTAATGGTTTGGAAGTTATTGTGTGGAATACTTAATTCCATATAAGTTCACTGTGACCTTTACCTTTAGCCTACTGACCCCAAAACCATAAATTGTTCTTCTCTCATCGAAGGCAATGCACTTTAATGAAGCTTTATGAGTTTAGGTCTTACAGTTTTGATGTTATTGTGTGGAATGAATATTTCCATATAAGGTTACTTTGACCTATAACCTACTGGACCAAAAACTAATGTTTTGTTCCTCTCACCAAGGTCAATTTGGTTTCTCCTTTCACCAAAGTCAATGAACCTTTTAAGTTGTATGCATGTAGATGTTAAGGTCTAGATGTTTTTGTGTGGAATGCTTATTTCCTTATAATTCACTGTACCTCTTGTGTTGGTGCGCCGTAAAACCCCAATTCAATTCAATTGAAAACCTTAAAATTACTGACGCAATTACAATATAATATCTCCTCTCATCAAGGGCAGTGTGCATGTGAAGTTTTATGAGGTTAGACACCATGGTTTTGATGTTATTTTGCGAAATGTATATTGTCATTTATGGTCACTGTGACCTTTGCCTTTAACCTACTTTCCCCCAAAACTAGGGTTTCTCCTGTCACCAAGGGCAACATGCTTAAGTTTGATGAGTGTATTTGATACAGTTTTGCAGTTATTGTGCAGAACGCATAATTCAATATAAGATCATGGTGACCTTTGCCCTTAACCTTCTTGCCCCCTAAAAGAATAGGGTTTCTCCTGTCACCAAGGACAACGTACTTAAGTTTGATGTGTGTAGGTGTTATAGTTTTGAAGTTACTGTGCAGAATGCATAATTCTATATAAGGTCACTCTGACCTTTGCCTTTCACCTTTTTGCCCCAAAACATTACGGTTTCTCCTATCACTAAGGGCTATGTACCTATGAAGATTTATGAGTTTAGGTCATACGGTTTTGAAGTTATTGTGTAGAATGCATTATTTAATATCAATGTGACCTTCATCTTTAACCTTCTTGCCCCCCAAAACAGTAGAGTTTCTCCTGTCACCAAGGGCGAAGTACTTAAGTTTTTTTTATGAGTGTAAGTGTTATGGTTTTGATCTTATTATGCAGAATGCATTATTATGCAGAATGCATAATTCCATTTAAAGTCACTGTGACCTTATACCTTTAACCTACTTGCTTTAGGGTTCCTCCTTTTACTAATGGCTATATATAGTGACTTAACCTTTAACGTCCCTGCCAAAAAAGCAATAGGGTTTCTCCTCTCATCAATGGCAATGATCTTTTGAAGTTCTATGAGTTTATGTCTCATAGTTTTGATATTATTTGCAAGGTATTTTGCAGAATTTATAATTCCATATAAGATCACTCTGACCTTTACCTTTAACCTACTTGCTCCAAAACATTACGGTTTCTGCTATCACTAAGGGCTATGTTCCTATGAAGATTTATGAGTTTCGGTCATACGGTTTTGATGTTATTGTGCGGAATGCATATTTCCATATAATATCACTGTGACCGTTACCTTTAACATGCTTGCCCCAAAACAATAGAGTTTCTCCTCTCACTAAGTGCAGTGTACCTTGGAAGACTGTAGTTTTTGTGGCTTTGAAGTTATTGTGTGGAATGCATGTTTCCATATAGTGCCTCTGTGAAAGTTACCTTTAACCTACTTGCCCCTAAAACATTATGGTTTCTCCTATCACTCAGGGCTATGTACCTCTGAAGCTTTATGAGTTTAGGTCTTACAGTTTTAATGTTATTGTGTGGAATGAATATTTCCATATAAGGTCACTTTGACCTTTAACCTACTGGTCCCAAACATTTTTTTTTCCCTCTCACCAAGGTCAATTTGGTTTCTCCTATCACTCAGGGCTATGTACCTCTGAAGCTTTATGAGTTTAGGTCTTACAGTTTTAATGTTATTGTGTGGAATGAATATTTCCATATAAGGTCACTTTGACCTTTAACCTACTGGTCCCAAAAAATAATTGTTTTCCTCTCACCAAGGTCAATTTGGATTCTCCTCTCACCAAAGTCAATGAACATTAGAAGTTTTATGCATGTAGATGTTAAGGTTTTGATGTTATTGTGTGGAATGCTTATTTCCTTATAATTCGCTGTACCTTTTACCTTAAAACTACAGGCCCAATTACAATATGATATCTTCTCTCATCAAGGGCAATGTGCATGTGAAGTTTTATGAGGTTAGATCCCATGGTTTCCATGTTATTTTGGGGAATTATATTTCCATATAAGGTCACTGTGATCTTTACATTCAGCCAAATGGCCTATAGAAATGAAGGGTATCTTCTCTCGCTAAGGTCAAAGTACATAGGAAGATTTATAAGTGTAGGTGTTATGTTTTTGAAGTTATTGTGCAAATACATATTTCCATATAAGGTCATTGTTTTACCTTTAACCTACTGGCCTATGTTAAAGGTAAAGATCACAGTGTCCTTCTATGGAGATATGCATTCTGCACAATAAATTCCAAACCATAACACCTACATTTATTAAACTTCATATGTACATTGCCCTTAGTGATTGGAGAAACCCCTTTTTGTACATGCATATTTCCATTTAAGGTCACTGTGACCTTTACCTTTAACCTACTTGCCCTCAAAACAAAAATGTTTGTTCTCTCACTAAGGGCAATGTACATTGAAACTTTTATAAATATAGGTTTTATGGTTTGGAAGTCGTCTGCATATTTCCATATAAGGTCAATGTAATCTTTATATTTAGTCTACTAGTTTCCCAAAAACAGGATTTCTCCTCTGATCAGCTACACTGTACAGATACATCTTTTTGAGTATAAGTGTAATGGTTTGGAAGTTATTGTGTGGAATACTTAATTCCATATAAGTTCACTGTGACCTTTACCTTTAGCCTACTGACCCCAAAACCATAAATTGTTCTTCTCTCATCGAAGGCAATGCACTTTAATGAAGCTTTATGAGTTTAGGTCTTACAGTTTTGATGTTATTGTGTGGAATGAATATTTCCATATAAGGTTACTTTGACCTATAACCTACTGGACCAAAAACTAATGTTTTGTTCCTCTCACCAAGGTCAATTTGGTTTCTCCTTTCACCAAAGTCAATGAACCTTTTAAGTTGTATGCATGTAGATGTTAAGGTCTAGATGTTTTTGTGTGGAATGCTTATTTCCTTATAATTCACTGTACCTCTTGTGTTGGTGCGCCGTAAAACCCCAATTCAATTCAATTGAAAACCTTAAAATTACTGACGCAATTACAATATAATATCTCCTCTCATCAAGGGCAGTGTGCATGTGAAGTTTTATGAGGTTAGACACCATGGTTTTGATGTTATTTTGCGAAATGTATATTGTCATTTATGGTCACTGTGACCTTTGCCTTTAACCTACTTTCCCCCAAAACTAGGGTTTCTCCTGTCACCAAGGGCAACATGCTTAAGTTTGATGAGTGTATTTGATACAGTTTTGCAGTTATTGTGCAGAACGCATAATTCAATATAAGATCATGGTGACCTTTGCCCTTAACCTTCTTGCCCCCTAAAAGAATAGGGTTTCTCCTGTCACCAAGGACAACGTACTTAAGTTTGATGTGTGTAGGTGTTATAGTTTTGAAGTTACTGTGCAGAATGCATAATTCTATATAAGGTCACTCTGACCTTTGCCTTTCACCTTTTTGCCCCAAAACATTACGGTTTCTCCTATCACTAAGGGCTATGTACCTATGAAGATTTATGAGTTTAGGTCATACGGTTTTGAAGTTATTGTGTAGAATGCATTATTTAATATCAATGTGACCTTCATCTTTAACCTTCTTGCCCCCCAAAACAGTAGAGTTTCTCCTGTCACCAAGGGCGAAGTACTTAAGTTTTTTTTATGAGTGTAAGTGTTATGGTTTTGATCTTATTATGCAGAATGCATTATTATGCAGAATGCATAATTCCATTTAAAGTCACTGTGACCTTATACCTTTAACCTACTTGCTTTAGGGTTCCTCCTTTTACTAATGGCTATATATAGTGACTTAACCTTTAACGTCCCTGCCAAAAAAGCAATAGGGTTTCTCCTCTCATCAATGGCAATGATCTTTTGAAGTTCTATGAGTTTATGTCTCATAGTTTTGATATTATTTGCAAGGTATTTTGCAGAATTTATAATTCCATATAAGATCACTCTGACCTTTACCTTTAACCTACTTGCTCCAAAACATTACGGTTTCTGCTATCACTAAGGGCTATGTTCCTATGAAGATTTATGAGTTTCGGTCATACGGTTTTGATGTTATTGTGCGGAATGCATATTTCCATATAATATCACTGTGACCGTTACCTTTAACATGCTTGCCCCAAAACAATAGAGTTTCTCCTCTCAC
This sequence comes from Cyrtodaria siliqua, assembly GCA_037043455.1. Taxonomy (NCBI): domain Eukaryota; kingdom Metazoa; phylum Mollusca; class Bivalvia; order Adapedonta; family Hiatellidae; genus Cyrtodaria; species Cyrtodaria siliqua. The sequence continues at coordinate 22,393 of JAWPHD010016798.1, forward strand.
TAAGTGCAGTGTACCTTGGAAGACTGTAGTTTTTGTGGCTTTGAAGTTATTGTGTGGAATGCATGTTTCCATATAGTGCCTCTGTGAAAGTTACCTTTAACCTACTTGCCCCTAAAACATTATGGTTTCTCCTATCACTCAGGGCTATGTACCTCTGAAGCTTTATGAGTTTAGGTCTTACAGTTTTAATGTTATTGTGTGGAATGAATATTTCCATATAAGGTCACTTTGACCTTTAACCTACTGGTCCCAAACATTTTTTTTTTCCTCTCACCAAGGTCAATTTGGTTTCTCCTATCACTCAGGGCTATGTACCTCTGAAGCTTTATGAGTTTAGGTCTTACAGTTTTAATGTTATTGTGTGGAATGAATATTTCCATATAAGGTCACTTTGACCTTTAACCTACTGGTCCCAAAAAATAATTGTTTTCCTCTCACCAAGGTCAATTTGGATTCTCCTCTCACCAAAGTCAATGAACATTAGAAGTTTTATGCATGTAGATGTTAAGGTTTTGATGTTATTGTGTGGAATGCTTATTTCCTTATAATTCGCTGTACCTTTTACCTTAAAACTACAGGCCCAATTACAATATGATATCTTCTCTCATCAAGGGCAATGTGCATGTGAAGTTTTATGAGGTTAGATCCCATGGTTTTGATGTTATTTTGCGAAATGTGTATTTTCATATAGGATCACTGTGACCATTGCCTTTAACCTACTTTCCCCCAAAACAATAGGGTTTCTCCTGTCACCATGGCTAAAGTACTTAAGTTTGATGAGTGTAGGTGTTATTTTTTTGAAGTTATTGTGCAGAATGCATAATTCAATATAATGTGACTGTGATGTTTGCCTTTAACCTACTTGTCCCCAAAACAATAAGGTTTTTCCTGTCACCATGGGCAAAGTACTTAAGTTTGATGAGTGTAAGTGTTACGGTTAACGGGTTTTGAATTTATTGTGCAGAATGAATAATTCCATTTAAAGTCACTGTGACCTTTACTTTTAACCTGCTTTTCCCAAAATAATAGGATTTCTCCTCTCACTAAGTGCAATGTACCTTGGGAGACTTTAGTTGTTGTGGTTTTGAAGTCATTGTACAGAATGCATGATTCCATATAGTGCCTCTGTGACAATTACCTTGCCCCCAAAACAATATGTTTTTTCCTCTCACTATATAAGGGCAGTGTACCTGTGAAGTTTTATTAGTGTAGATGTTATGCTTTTGAGTTATTGTGTGGAATGCATATTTTGATATAACGTCACTGACCTTTACCTTAAACATACCTAGCCCCAAAACAATAGGGTTTCTCTTCTCACTATTAGGGCAAAATACTTAAGTTTTATGAGTGTAGGTGTTATGGTTTTGATTTTTTTTTGCATAATGCATAATTCCATATAAGGTCACTGTGACCTTTACCTTTATCCTACTTGCCCCAAAAGATTACTGTTTCTCCTCTCACTAATAGCAATATACATATGAAGATTTAAGAATTTAGGTCGTACAGTTCAGATATTATTGTGCGGAATATATATTTCCATATGTGCTATATGGAAATATATATTCCGCACAATAATATCTGAACTGTACGACATTTACCGTTAACTTACTTGCCCCCAAAACAATAGGGTTTCTCCCGTCACTTAGGGCATTGTACCTAATAGTATGTAGTTTTATGAATATAGATGAATTATGTTATTGTTTGTAAGTTATTATGCGGAATGCATATTTGCAGATAAGGTCACTGTGACTTAACCTTTAATCTCCCTTTCCCAAAAGCAATAGGGGTTTCCTCTCATCAAGGGCAATGATTTTTAGCTCTACTGGCCAAAGGCCAGCAGAGCTTATGGGATGCCGAGTTGTCCGTCGTCCGTCCGTCGTCCGTCGTTAACTTTTGTCTCGTTAAGACGATAGGGCCTTCATTTTTCATCCGATCTTTACCAAACTTTAACAGGTTGTTAATATCCATGAAAGCTCGGATAAGTTTGAAAACCAGCCAGATCGGACCAGTAACAGCAGAGTTATGGCCCTTGATTTAGTTCAAAATGCTATAGTGCTATATTTTGCCTCGTTAAGACGATAGGCCCTTCATTTTTAGCTCTACTGGCCAAGGGCCAGCAGAGCTTATGGGATGGCGAGTTGTCCGTCGTCCGTCGTCCGTCGTCCGTCCGTCCGTCCGTCCGTCGTCTGTTAACTTTTGTCTCGTTAAGACGATAGGGCCTTCATTTCTCATCCGATCTTTACCAAACTTTAACAGGTTGTTAATATTAATAAAGGCTCGGATAAGTTCGAAAACCAGCAAGATCGGACCAGTAACAGCGGAGTTATGGCCCTTGATTTAGTTAAATATGCTATATTGCTATATTTTGTTCGTTAAGACGATAGGGCCTTCATTTTTCATCCGATCTTTACCGAACTTTAACAGGTTGTTAATATCAATGAAAGCTTGGACAAGTTCGAAAACCAGCCAGATCGGACCAGTAACAGCGGAGTTAATGGCCCTTGATTTAGTAAAAATGCTATATTGGTATATTTTGTCTCGTTAAGATGATAAGGCATTCATTTTTCATCTGATCTTTATCAAACTTTACCAGATTGGTAATATCAATGAAAGCACGGACAAGTTCGAAAACCAGCCAGATTGGACCAGTAACAGCAGAGTTATGGCCCTTGATTTAGTTAAAAGCGCTATATTTTGTCTCGTTAACATGATAGGGCCTTCATTTTTCATCAGATCATTACTAAACTTTACCAGATTGTTAATATCAATGAAAGCTCGGACAAGATTGAAAACCAGCCAGATCGGACCAGTAACAGCGGAGTTATGGCCCTTGATTTAGGTAAAAATGCTATATTTTGTCTCGTTAAGACGATAGGGCCTTCATTCTTTATCCGATCTTTCCCAAATTTTACCAAATTGTTAATGTCAATGAAAGCTCGGACAAGTTCGAAAACTGGCCAGATCGGACCAGTAACAGCAGAGTTATGGCCCTTGATTTAGTTAAAAATGCTATATTTTGCCTCGTTAAGATGATAGGGCCTTCATTTTTCATCCAATCTTTACCAAACTTTATCATATTGTTAATAGCAATGAAAGCTGCGACAAATTTGAAAAACAGCCAGATTGGACCATTTCCACAGGAGTTGTGGCCCTTGATTTTCTGAAAAATGCTATATTTTGGCCCAGTAAGACGAAAGGGCCTTCATTTGGACGGATTTCAGTGAAACTTTTCAGGGATGATCAGTACCAAGCCTAGTTGTACATATCATCACCATGTTCCGGTTGAATGATTTTGGTGGAGTTATGTCCCTTTAAAGGTTTTAATATACATTCTTTGTCCAGACTAGTTCTCCTGAACCCCTGTCCAGATTTAAACGAAACTTTTTAGGGATGATCAGTTCCAGGTCTAGTTGTGGAAATCATCACCGTGTTCCGGTTGAATGATTTTTGGCAGAATTATGGCCCTTTAAAGGTTTTAATACACAAACTTTGTGTGGACTAGTTCTCCTGAACCCCTTGCCAGATTTCAACGAAACTTTACGGGATGATCAGCACCCAGCCTAGTTGTGCATATCATCGTCGCGTTCCAGTTTACAATTTTTTCGCAGAGTTATGGCCCTTTAAAGGTTTTAACAGACAAACTTTGTCCAGATTAGTCTCTTCTGAACTCCTTGCCGGATTTCAGCAAATCTTGGTGGGGATGATCAGTACCAAGCCTAGTTGCACCTGTCATTGCCGTGTTCTGGTTGAATGAATTTTGGCAGAGTTATGACTCCTTAAAGGTTTAAATACACTAACTTCATACAGACTAGTTCTCCTGAACGTCAGGCTGGATTTCAACAAAACTTGGCAGGGATGATCAGTTAGTACCAAGCCTAGTTGCGTATGTCATCGCCATGTTCCGGTTGAATGATATTATACATAAACTTTATGTTTAGCCAGTAGAGCGTCCACAGGCCCTCTTGGGCCTCTTGTTCATCCTATCTTTACCAAACTTTACCACATTGTTAATATCAATGAAAGCTCAGACAAGTTCGAAAACCAGCCAGATCGGACCAGTAACAGCGGAGTTATGGTCCTTGATTTAGTTAAAAATGCTATATTGCTATATTTTGCCTCGTTAAGACGATAGGGCCTTCATTTTTGATCCTATCTTTACCAAACTTTACCACATTGTTAATATCAATGAAAGCTCGGACAAGTTCGAAAACCAGCCATATCGGACTAGTAACAGCGGAGTTATGGCCCTTGATTTAGTTAAAAATGCTATATTTTGCCTCGTTAAGACGATAGGGGCTTTATTGTTCTTCAGATCTTTACCAAACTTTATCAGATTGTTAATATCCATGAAAGCTGGGACAAGTTCGAAAAACATTCATATCGGATCATATCCGACCAGTAACAGCGGAGTTATGGCCCTTGATTTAGTTAAAAATGCTATATTTTGCCTCGTTAAGACGATAGGGGCTTCATTGTTCATCCGATCTTTACCAAACTTTATCCGATTGTTAATGTCATTAAAAGCTCGAAAAAGTTTGAAAAACAGTCAGATAAGACCAATAACAGCGGAGTTATGGCCCTTGATTTAGTTCAAAATGCTATATTTTGCCTCGTTAATACGGTAGGGCCTTTATTTTTCATCTGATCTTTACCAAACTTTACCAGATTCTTTAGTTATGGCCCTTGATTTAGTTAAAAAGCTGTTTTTTGCCCGAAACTTTCAAAAAACGTAAATGGCAGTCGCTCACTTCATTGATGTTATAAGAGCCATGTTAGCCAGTAGAGCGTCCACAGGCCCTCTTGGGCCTCTTGTTTGAAATTCTATGGGTTTATGTCTCATTGTTTTGATGTTATTGTGCAGAATGCATTATTCCATGTAAGGTCACTGTGACCTTTACCTTTAACCTACTTGCCCCAAAACATTACAGTTTCTCCTATCACTAAGGGCTATGTACCTATGAATATTTATGAGTTTACGTCAGACAGTTTTGGTTTTATTGTGCGGAATACAATACATGTTTCCATATAACGCCTCTGTAACATTTACAGTTAACCTACTTGTCCCCAAATTAATAGGGTTTCTCCCGTCACTTAGTTCATTTTACCTACATAGTTTTATGAATATAGGTGTTATTGTTTGGATGTTATTATGGGAAATGCATATTTGCATATAAGGTCACTGTGACAACCTTTGTTAACCTCCCTGCCCCAAAAGCAATAGGATTTCTCCTCTCATCAAGGGCAATTATCTTTTTAAGTTCTGTGAGTTTATGTCTCATGGATTTTATGTTATTTGCAAGTTATTTTGCAGAATGCATGATTTAATATAAGGTCACCATGACCTTGCCTTTCTTGCCCCCCCCCCCCCCCCCCCCCCCCCCCCCCTCCAAAAACAATAGGGTTTCTCCTGTCACCTAGTACAAAGAACTTAAGTTTGAGGAGTATAGGTGTAATTGTTTTGAATTTATTGTGCAGAATGTGTAATTCCTTTTTACTAATAGCAATATACCGGTACATATGAAGATTTTTGACTTTATGTCGTACGGTTTTGATGTTATTGTGCAGAATGCTTAATTCAATATAAGCTCACGGTGACCTTTGCCTTTAACCTTCTTGCACCCCCAAAAGCAGTAGGGTTTCTCCTGTCACCAAAGGCGAAGTACGTAAGTTTTATGAGTGTAATTGTTATGGTTTTGAAGTTATTGTGCAGAATGCATAATTATATTTAATGTCACTGTGTCCTTATACCTTTAACCTACTTGCCTCAAAACAAACGTTTTCTCCTATCACTAAGGGCTATGTACCTCTGAAGATTGATGAGTTTATAAACTTTAAGTCGTACGGTTTTGATGTTATTTTGCAGAATGCATAATTCAATATAAGGTCACTGTGACCTTTGCCTTTAACCTACTTTTCCCCAAAACAGTAGGGTTTCTCCTGTCACCAAGGGCAAAGTATTTAAGTTTGATGAGTGTAGGTGTTACCATTTGGATTTATTGTGCAGAATGCATATTTCTATATAAGGTCACTGTGACCTTTGCCTTTAACCTACTTGTACCGAAACATTACGGTTTCTCCTATCACTAAAGGGCTATGTATGTGTATGATTGATGCGGTTTTGAAGTTATTTTGCAGAATGCATAATTCAATATAAGGTCGCTGTGACCTTTACTTTTAACCTACTTGCCCGAAAACATTATGGTTTGTCCTATCACTAAGGGCGATGCACCTCTGAAGATTGATGAGTGTAAGTTGTACGGTTTTGATGTAATTGTGTGGAATGCTTATTACTGTGACCTTCACCTTTAACGTACTTGTTGCGAAAGCAACTGAGTTTTTTCCTCTCACTAATGGTAATATACCTATGAAGATTTATGAGTTCATGTCTGATGGTTCATGTTATTTTGTGGAATTATATTTCCATAAAAGTTCACTGTGATCTTTACATTCAGCCTACTGGCCCCTAGTAATGGAGGGTATCTCCTCTCGCTATAGGCAAAGTACACAGTAAGATTTATAAGTGTAGGTGTTACGTTTTTGAAGTTATTGTGCAAATACACATTTCCATATAAGGTCATTGTGACTTTTACATTTCACCTACTGGCCTAGGTTAAAGGTAAAGGTCACAGTGTCCTTATATGGAGATATGCATTCTGCACAATAACTTCCAAACAATAACACCTACATTTATAAAACTTCATATGAACATTGCCCTTAGTGAGTGGAGAAATCCTTTTTATACATGCATATTTCCATATAAGGTCACTGTGACCTTTACCTTTAACCTACTTGCCCCAAAACATTAAGGTTTCTCCTCTCACTAATGGCAATATACATATGAAGATTTATGACTCTAGGTCGTATGGTTTTGATGTTATTTTGTGAAATACATGTTTCCATATAGCGCCTCTGTGACATTTACCGTTAACCTACTTGCCCCCAAAACAATAGTGTTTCTCCCGTCACTTAGGGCATTGTACCTATATAGTTTTATGAATATAGTTATTATTGTTTGGATGTTATTATGCGGAATGTATATTTGCATATAAGTCACTGTGATTTAACCTTTAACATCCCTGCCCCAAAAGCAATAGAGTTTTCCTCTCATCAAGGGCAATGATCTTTGGAAGTTCTAAGAGTTTATGTACTCATAGTTTTTGATGTTATTTGCAATTTATTATGCAGAATGCATAATTCCATATAAGGTCACTGTGACCTTTACCTTTAACCTACTTGCCCCAAAACATTACGGTTCCTGCTATCACTATGGGCTATGTTCCTATGAAGATTTATGGTCATACGGTTTTAAAGTTATTGTGCATAATGCATAATTTAATATGAGGTCACCATGACCTTTGGTTTTAACCTACTTGCCCCAAACATTATGGTTTCTATCACTAAGGGCTATGCACCTATGAAGATTTATGAGTTGAGGTCATACAGTTTTGATGTTATTGTTTGGAATGCATAATTCCATATAAGGTCATTTTGACCTTGCTTTTTAACTACTTGTTTCCAAAAGAATATGAAGATTGATGAGTTTAAGTTGTACGGTTTTGATGTTATTATGTGGAATGCATATTCTCATATAAGGTCACTGTGACCTTCACCTTTAACTTACTTGTTGCCAAAGCAACTGGATTTTTCCTCTCGCTAATGGCAATATACCTATGAAGATTTATGAGTTAATGTCTGATGGTGTTTTTTTTATGTTATTTTGTGGAATTATATTTCCATATAAGGTCACTGTGATCTTTACATTCAGCCTACTGGCCTCTAGAAATGTAGGGTATCTCCTCTCCCTATGGGCAAAGTACATAGGAAGATTTATAAGTGTCGGTGTTATGTTTTTGGAGTTACTGAGCAAATACATCTTTCCATATAAGGTCTTTGTGACTTTGACATTTAACCTACTGGCCTAGGTTAAAGGGAAAAGTCACAGTGTCATTATATGGGGATATGCATTCTGCACAATAACTTCCATACCATAACACCTACATTTATAAAACTTTATATATACATTGCCCTTAGTGAGTGGAGAAACCCTTTTTGTACATGCATATTTCCATATAAGGTCACTGTGACCTTTACCTTTAACCGACTTGCGCTCAAAACAAAAATGTTTGTTCTCTCACTAAGGGCAATGCACATTGAAAAGTTTATGAATATAGGTTGTATGGTTTGGAAGTCATCATGCAGAATGCATATTTCCATATAAGGTCAATGTAGTCTTTACATTTAGCCTATTAGCCCCTCAAAAAACAGGATTTCTCCTCTTCATCAACTACAATGTACATATAAAGGTTTTTGAGTATAAGTTATCATTTGTAATTTATTGTGTGGAATGCTTAATTCCATATAAGGTCACTGTGACCTTTACCTTAAACCTTTTGACCTCAACACAATAAATATTTCTTCCCTCATCAAGGGCAATGCACTTATGAAGCTTTATGAGTTTAGGTCTTACAGTTTTAATGTTATTGTGTGGAATGAATATTTCCATATAAAGTCACTGACCATTAACCTACTGGTCCCAAAAATAATGTTTTTTCCTCTCAACAAGGTCAATTTGGGTTCTCCTCTCACCAAAGGCACTGAACCATTGAAGTTGTATGCATGTAGATGTTAAGGTTTGGATGTTAATGTGTGAAATGCTTATTTCCTTATAATTCACTGTACCCTTTGCCTTAAAACTACAGGCCCAATTACAATATGATATCTTCTCTCATCAAGGGCAGTGGGCATGTAAAGTTTGTTAGGTTAGGTCCCACTGTTTTGATGTTATTTTGCCAAATGTGTATTTTCATATAGGATCTCTGCGTTCTTTGCCTTTAACCTACTTTCCCCCAAAACAATAGGGTTTCTCCTGTCACCAAGGGCGAAGTACTTACGTTTGATGAGTGTAGGTATTACGGTTTTGAATTGCTTGTGCAGAATGCATAATTCCATATAAGGTCACTGTGACCTTTGCCTTTAACCTATTTGCCCCAAAACATTACGGTTTCTCCTATCACTAAGGGCTGTGTACCATGGAGATTTATGAGTTTAGGTCATTCGATTTTGAAGTTATTGTGCAGAATTCAATATAAGGTCACAGTGATCTTTGTCTTAACCTTCTTGTCCCCCGAAACTAGGGTTTCTCCTGTCACCAAGGGCAAAGTACTTAAGTTTGGTGAGTGTAGGTGTTATGGTGCAGAATGCTTAATTCTATATAAGGTCACTGTGACCTTTACCTTTAACCTGCTTTTCCCAAAACAATAGGATGTCTCCTCTCACTAAGTGCAATTTACCTTGGAAGACTGTAGTTACGGTTTCTCCTATCACTAAGGGCTATGTACCTCTGAAGATTTATGGGTTTAAGTTGTAAGGTTTTGATGTTATTGTGTGGAATACATAATTCCATATAAGGTCACTGTGACCTTTACCTTAAACTTGCTTACTCCAAAACAATAGGATTTCTTCTCTCATTAACTGCAATGTACCGTGGAAGAATGTAGTTGTTGTGGTTTTGAAGTTATTGTGCGGAATGCATGTTTCCATATAAGGTCACTGTGACCCTTACCTTTAACCTACTTGCCCCAAAACATTACAGTTTCTCCTATCACTAAGGGCTATGTATGTGTATGATTGATGAATTTAGGTGATACGGTTTTGAACTTCAGCTTAATAAAGCTAATATATCTGATAATAACGCTTCTTTTCTTGATTTAGATCTCTCGATTGAAAATGGTGAAATAATTAGCAAAATCTATGACAAGAGAGATGATTTCAATTTTGACATTGTTAATTATCCCCACTTGGATGGGGATGTTCCCCGAGCAACTTCTTATGTGGTGTATGTGTCTTAACTTATTCGTTTTTCAAGAGCTTGTACTCGAGTTGAGGACTTTAATATTTGTAATCTTTGTATAACTAAAAGGCTAATCAATCAGGGTTACCATTACCATAAACTTCGTAAAACCTTTGCAAAATTTTATTATCGTAACCCTGATCTTCTTTCCAAATATAAAAGTAATTTAAGGACTCTTTTGCGACAATGACTATCACAACCTGACTTCTATGGTGATGTGATTTATAAACTTCGTAAGATTCTTGGTCATGATCACTTTCATACTATCTTTGTTAAACTTCAAAAGAGGTATATAGGTCATACGGTTTTGAAGTTTTTGTGCAAAATGCATAATTTCATATAAGAACACCGTGACCTTTGCCTTTAACCTTCTTGTCCCCCAAAACAATAGGGTTTCTCCTGTCACCAAGTAAAGTACTAAAGTTTGATGAGTGTAGGTGTAATTGTTTTGAAGTTACTGTGCAGGATGCATATTTCTATATAAGGTCACTGTGACCTTTGCCTTTAACTTACTTGCCCCAAAACATTATGGTTTCTCCTATAACTGAGAGCTATTTACATCTGAAGATTGATGAGTTTAAATTGTACGGTTTTGATGTTATTGTGTAGAATGCATATTTCCATATCATGTCACTGTGACCTTCACCTTTAACCTACTTGTTGCCAAAGCATCTGGTTTTTTTCTCTCACTAATGGCGATATACCTATGGAGATGTACTGTTTTGTCTGATGGTTTTTATGTTATTTTGTGGAATTACATTTCCATATAAGGTCATTGTGACTTTTACATTTATCCTACTGGCCTAGGTTAAACGAAAAGGTCACTTTGTCCTTATATGGAGATATGCATTCTGCACAATAATTTCTAAACCAAAACACCTACATGTATAAAACTTCATATGTACATTGCCCTTAGTTAGTTGAGAAAACCTTCTTGTACATGCATATTTCCATATAAGGTCACTGTGACCTTTACCTTTAACCTTCTAGCCCTCAACCTTCTTGTTCTCTTACTAAGGGCAATGCACATTGGAACGTTTATGAAGATTTGGTGTAGGGTTTGGAAGTCATCATGCAGAAAGCCCCAAATACACTATGATATCTCCTCTCATCAAGGGCAATGGGCTTGTGAAGTTTTATGAGGTTAGGTCCCATGGTTTTGATGTTATTTTGCGATATGTATATTTTTATATAGGATCACTGTGACCTTTGCCTTTAAACTACTCCCATCCCCCTCCCCCCCCCACCCCCCTTCCCCAACAATAGGGTTTCTCCTGTCACCAAATGCAAAGTACTTAAGTTTGATGAGTTTAGGTCATACGGTTTTGAAGTTATTATGCAGTATGCATAATTCTATATAAGGTCACTGTGACCTTTGCCTTTAACGTACTTGCCCCAAAACATTATGTTTTCTCCTATCACTAAGGGCTATGTATCACTGTGACTTTTATCTTTAACCTACTTCCTCCCAAAACAATAGTTCTATGAGTGTAAGTGTTAATGTTTTGAAGTTATTGTGCAGAATGCAGAATTCCATTTAAAGTCACTGTGATCTTATACCTATGAAGATTTATGAGTTTAGGTCATACGATTCTGATGTTATCGTGCGGAAGGCATATTTCCATATATAAGGTCACTGTGACATTTAACCTGCTTGCCCCAAAACAATAGAGTTTCTCCTCCCACCAAGTGCAATGTACCTTGGAAGACTGTAGTTGTTGTGGTTTTGAAGTAATTGTGCGGAATGCATGTTTCCATATAGTGCCTCTGTGACAATTAATTACCTTGAAACTACTTGCGGGGGAGTTTAAGTTGTACAGTTTTGATGTTATTGTGTGGAATGGATAATTCATATATAAGGTCACTGTGTCCTTCGACTTTAACCTTCTTGCCCCCCAAACAAAACAATAGGGTTTCTACTGTCACCAAGGGCAAAGTACTTAAGTTTGATGAGTGTAGGTGTAATGGTTTTGAAGTTATTGTGCATAATTCCATTTAAAGTCACTGTGACCTTATACCTTTAACCTACTTTATCTAGGGTTTCTCCTCTTACTAATGGCAATATACATGTGAAAATTTATGAGTTTAGGTCATACAATTTTGATGTTATTGTGAGGAATGCATATTTCCATATACGGTCACTGTGACATTTGCCTTTAACCTGCTTGCCCCTAAACAATAGGGTTTCTCCTCTCACTAAGGCGGCGTCAACATTCAAGTTATGCGTTTAGGTCATTTTCTCACAAACTGTATGCACTAGACCTTTCAAACTGTGCTTATAGTTGTATCATGGGTGGTACATCGCAACGTGACAAAGCAAATGTGGAAGTGACCTTGACCCTCCAAGCAAAGGACAGATAACTTACTAATTTTTAGGTTCAACTTTTGCGTTTAGGTCACTTTCATAAACTGTATGCACTAGACCTTTCAAACTTTGCTTATAGTTGTATCTTGAGTGGTACATGGCAACGTGACAAAGCAAATGTGGAAGTGACCTTGAACCTCCAAGCAAAGGGCAGATAACTTAATAATTTTTAGGTTCAACTTTTGCGTTTAGGTCTCTTTTTCACAAACTGTATGCACTAGACCTTTCAAACTTTGCTTATAGTTGCATCTTAGTGGTACATTGCAACGTGACAAAGCAAATGTGGATGTGACTTTCACCATCCAAGCAAAGGGCAGACAACTTTAATTGTTACATTTACATCACTTTCTCATGAACTAGAATTATGCACTAGATGTTTTAAACCTAATTTATAGCTTAATCTTTGGAAGAAAACATATTCTATTTTGACATAGTTGCGTCTTCGTTAGTGCATCTTTTTTTTGGATGCCAGGATTTCATCTATGACCTTGACTTACTTTTTGGAGCTGATGATTTTTAGCTCTACTTTACCAAACTTTACCAGATTGTTAATATCAATGAAAGCTCGCACATGTTTGAAAACCAGCCTAGCGGAGTTATGGCCCTTGATTTAGTTTAACAGCGGAGTTATGGCCCTTGATTTAGTTAAAAATGCTATATTTTGCCTCGTTAATACGATAGGGCTTTCATTTTTCATCTGATCTTTACCAAACTTTACCAGATGTTTTGCCAGATGTTTTGCCTTTTTTTTTTGTTATTAGTATATATATATTTTTTTTATGTTTTTTTAATAGATATATATATTTTTTTTATGTTTATGTTTTATTATTGTTATTATTTTTTTTTTATTTTTTTTATTTTTTTTCTTATTTCATTTTTTGGTGTTAACGCATGTTAGCAGAAAGCATTGCTGTGCCTATTGCCCCTTGACATTTTTTTTTTATTTCTTGTCGGCATTACTCCTCCTAAACGCTTTGTTGGATTTTGACGAAACTTGGCAGGAAGCATCATAAGATGTCTAGTTGTGCATATCACGCTTTTGTTCCAGTTTGCTGATTTATGACGGAGTTATGGCACTTTGACATTTTTACTTTAAATTTCTTGTCGGCGCTACTCCTCCTAAACGGCTTGTTGGATTTCTACAAAATTTGGCAGGCAGCCTCAGTATGATGTCTAATTGTACAAAACGTACTACCGTATTTTACCTTGTATAATACGCACCCGTGTATAGTACGCACCCCCCTCTCGGAGGTCAAAACTGGGGTAAAAAAGTTGTTTCCGTGTATAGTACGCATCAAAATATTATGCTTTCTATTTCAGATAAAGGTGAAGTCATTTGTTAAGAAACATGAACAGAAGAAGCTTTTCATTTTCATTTGTATTTAACGCATATTCAGACTGTGATGTATTGTAGTAATAGTGGTAAAATAAACTAGTGGGAGGGGTATGGGTGTGTTTATTTATTTGTGTTGACAGTAGTTTTCCTAGATGAACCATTCAACGAAAATAAAAAAATAAATAAAAAATAAATAAAAAATCACGATCGAGATAATTAGCGTACAAAAGAAAATATAATTACTTCAATCATTAATTGCCAATCTTCAGGGGAGTACCTATCTTGTATCATCTCATCAAAAAGCCAATTATAATGCCGCAGATAATTGTCCGTAATCCGATAATTACATCTACTAAAACGCAACAAAGTCGTTGGTTACCGCAGGGCTTTATATGACATAAAAAGCCCTGGTTACCGTAATCCATTACGCCGATTATACTAACATTGTGTATTCACGGGAACCAGAGTTTATCATAAGTGAATCAGATGGGTAACGCGTGATCAGTTACCTGTACCACATGGCTAAATCTGGTAAAGGTCACACGGCGTGTCAAAGTGCATCCTCAGAAATAGTCGATACTCGCGGCAACTTCAAAGGATTATAAAAATAGAATAACACATTCTACCCATGTTTATAATGTGTCAAAACTGCAGCCGAGGTGCGATATTGTTTGACCCAATTATCAATCATCAAATGTGTACCGGTAAGCATGTTTTCACAAGCATTATTGAATAATTGCCATTTCAAAGTAGGGTGATTCTGCCTTTCTACGCCGTCTAAAATATATGTATTTCAAAATAAAGCAAAAACTTCATTAATTTTTTATAAAATATTAAATAAAATCCTATAAATATAAGAATAGAATAGAACTGTAACAATATTCCATGTACCAGTCTAATGTCTAAACAGCTGGAAGTCACGTGATATTACGTCACGCGATATAAACAACAAAATGGAAGGACGATTTTTCACGCAATTTATTGAAGTTTTACAACAAACATGCACACATTTACAAACATTTACACAAAAACAAGCATCTTAATACACTTTATTCATTTTTAATTCGAATTAAGTCAATATATTTGTTATATGAAGCGAGTAATTTACGAAAAAAATGTGTATTATCGGTATTCACAATTTTCTGTCTCGACGTCTGTTCGTCGTCAAGGTTTTTCTTCCGAGATTTCGATTTTCTGCAAGAGAAAAAAAAGTTATTTTTATTGTTTCCTTATATTGTACGCACCCCCCTTTCGAGAACCGTAAAAGTGGTCAAAAAAGTGCGTACTATACAAGGTAAAATACGGTATATCAATGCAATTTCGGACAAGTTCGAAAACCTGCTAGATCTAGTTAGTAACGACAGGTTATGGCCCTTGATTTGTTGAAAAATGCTATATTGTATTTTCCTTTGTTAAATCTGAAGTTAATTCATTTTTTATCTGATCTTTACCATATTTGTTTAGAATGTTAATATAATCCCCCTCCCCCCTCCCCCCATTTTTATGAAATTTCATTCATAGAAGAAAGTGGGACAAATTAAAAAATGTCCATGCCAGACTAGACACCGCAGACTTATTGCCCATGATTACCAGGTGAGCGATCTAAGGCCATCCTATCCCTGTTGTTTTTGCTATGTTTTAAAAAAACTACTGATGGGAATTTTATGTCGACAACCATTGATATAAGAGCCGTTTTAGCCAGTAGAGCATCCAAAGGCCCTCTTGGGCCTCTTGTTTTTAATAGAATGGCATTTTGTTTTTAAACAAATGCACTTAAATATCATCTCAGCAAACGGCAAACTTGATTGTTTTTAGCTCTACTGATCAGAGATCAGCAGAGCTTATGCCGTGGTGCGGCGTCCGTCGTCCGTCTGTCCGTCTGTCCGTAAACTTTTATTTGTAGCGACTTCACAGCTGAAACTACTTGATGGATATTCATGAAACTTTACAGAAATGTTGCCTATAAAGTCTAGTTGATCCTAGCAAAAATTCATGTTGATGTGAAATCCAAGATGGCCGCCAAAGCTAAAAATAGAGTTTTAAAATACAAGTTTGTAGCGACTTCTTCTTGAAAACTATAAGTGATATTGATATGGGACTTTTTCTAAAATGATCAGCATGACATGATGTTGATCCTAGTCAAAAATCGTTTTGATTCAACGTTAAACATGGCTGCCAGCGGCCATCTTTGTTTACATAGAGTTATATAGTAAAAACTTGTAGCGACTACTTCTCTGAAACTACTTGGCGGATTGTCATGAAACTTTACAGGAATGTTGCTCTTGATGTCTAATTGATCCTAGAAAAAATTTAAGGTCGGCCGGAAATTCAAGATGGCCGTCACAGCTAAAAATAGATTTTTAAAAAATAAGTTTGTAGCGACTACTTCTTGAAAACTATAAGTGATATTGATATGGGACTTTTTCTAAAATGATCAGCATTACATGATGTTGATCCTAGTCAAAAATCGTTTTGATTCAACGTTAAACATGGCTGCCATCTTTGTTTACATAGAGTTATATAGTAAAAACTTGTAGCGACTACTCCTCTGAAACTACTTGGCGGATTGTCATGAAACTTTACAGGAATGTTGCTCTTGATGTCTAATTGATCCTATCAAAATTTCAGATCGGCCGGAAATTCAAGATGGCCGTCACAGCTAAAAATAGATTTTAAAAAATAAGTTTGTAGCGACTACTTCTTGAAAACTATAAGTGATATTGATATGGACTTTTTCTAAAATGATCAGCATGACATGATGTAGATCCTTGTGGAAAATTATTTTGATTCGACGTTAAACATGGCTGCCAGTGGCCATCTTTGGTTACATAGAGTTATATAGTAAAAACTTGTAGCGACTACTTCTCTGAAACTACGTGACGGATGTTCATGAAACTTCAAAGGAATGTTGCTCTTGATGTCTAGTTGATCCTAGAAAAATTTCAGGTCGGCCGGAAATTCAAGATGGCCGCCACAGCTAAAAATAGATTTAAAATAAATAAGTTTGTAGCGACTACTTCTTCAAAACAATAAGAGATATTGATAAGGGACTTTTTCTAAAATGATCAGTATGACATGATGTTGGTCCTTGTCGAAAATCGTTTTGATTTGACCTTAAACATGGCTGCTTTGTTTACATAGAGTTATATAATGAAAACTTGTAGCGACTACTTCTTTGAAACTACCTGACGGATTTTCATGAAACTTCACAGGAATGTTGCTCTTAATGTCTTATTGATCTTAGCAAAATTTCAGGTCGGCCGGAAATTCAAGATGGCCGCCACGGTTAAAAATAGATTTTCAAAAAACAAGTCTGTAGCGACTACTTCCTGAAATCAAAATCAATCAGTAGAGCTTCAAGGTCATTGACCTCTTGTTAGTTACTAAAATGTTTACAAACTTTCATTTAAGCATCATTGACCTTTTTATTTTTAAGTCCAGCCCCCGTTAGGCGAGACATGTGAATCCACGGATTTCTTGTATAAATATTGGTGTGTTTGTTTGGAAGTTATTATGCGGAATTCATATTTGCATATAAGGTCACTGTGACTTAACCTTTAACCTCCCTGCCCCAAAAGCAATAGGGTTTCTCCTCTCATCAAGGGCAATGATCTTTTGAAGTTCTATGATTTTATGTCTGATGGTTTTGATGTTATTTGCAAGTTATTGTGCAGAATGCATAATTCCATATAAGGTCACTGTGACCTTTGCCTTTAACCTACTCTCCCCAAAACATTACGGTTTCTCCTATCACTAAGGGCTATGTACCTAATATTATGGAGGTTTATGAGTTTAGGTCATATGGTTTTAAAGTTATTGTGGTTTTTATGGTACTGTGGGCATTGTATTTTTTTTCATAAAAGATCACTGTGACCTTTACCATTAACCTACTTGCCCCCAAAACAATAGGGTTTCTCCTGTCACCAAGGGCAAAGTACTCAAGTTTGATCAGAGTAGGTGTAATGGTTTTGAAGTTATTGTTCAGAATGCATAATTCTATATAAGGTCACTGTGACCTTTGCCTTTAACCTACTTCCCCCAAAACTTTACGTTTTCTCCTATCACTAAGGGATATATACCTCTGAAGATTGATGAGTTTAAGTTGTACGGTTTAGATGTTATTGTGTGGAAAGCATATTTTCATATAAGGTCACTGTGACCTTTTCCTTTTACCTATTTGTTGCCAAAGCAACTGGGTTTTTCCTCTCACTAGTGGCAATATACCGATAAAGATTTATGAGTTGATGTCTGATTGTTTTTATGTTATTTTGTGGAATTATATTTCCATATAAGGTCACTGTGATCTTAACAAGTAAATGGAGATTATCTCCTCTCGCTAAGGGCAATGTATATAGGAAGATTTATAAATGCAGGTGTTATGTTTTTAAAGTTATAGTGCAAATACATTTTTCCATATAAGGTCTTTGTTACTTTTACATTTAACCTACTGGCCTCGGTTTAATGTAAAAGTCACAGTGTCCTTATATGGAGATATGCGTTCTTCACAATAACTGCCAACCATAACACCTGCATTTGTAAAACTTTGTATGTACATTGCCCTTAGTGAGTTGAGAAGAAACCCTTTTTGTACTAGGATATTTCTATATAAGGATACTGTGACCTTTACCTTTAACATTCTTGCGCTCAAAACAAAAAAGTTTGTTCTCTCACTAAGGGCAATGCACATTGAAAGTTTTATGAATATAGGTTTTATGGTTTGGAAGTTATTAGGCAGAATGATTTTTCCATATAAGGTCAAAGTAATCTTTACATTCAGCCTACTAGCCCTAAAAAAACAGGATTTCTCCTCTCATCAAATGCAATGTACATATAAAGTTTTTTGAGTATAAGTTTATTGGTTTTAAAGTCACTGTGACCTTTACATTTAACCTACTGACCTCAAAACCATAAATAGTTCTTCTCTCATCAGGGGCAATGAACTTATGAAGCTTTATGAGTTTAGGTCTTACAGTTTTGATATTGTGTGGAATGAATATTTCGATATAAGGTCACTTTGACCTTCAACGTACTGGACCTAAAAAAAAAATTTTTTCCTCTCACCAAGGTCAGTTTGTGTTCTCTTCTCACCAAAGTCAATGAAGCTTTGAAGTTTTATGCATGTAGATGTTAAGGTTTAGATGTTATTGTGTGGAATGCTTATTGCCTTATAATTCACTGTAACCTTTACTTTAAAACTACTGGCCCAATTACAATATGATATCACCTCTCATAAAGGGCAATGTGCAAGTGAAGTTTTATGAGGTTAGGTCCCATGGTTTTGATGTTATTTTGCGAAATGTATATTTTTTAATGTAGGATCACTGTGACCTTGGCCTTTAACCTACTTCCCCCAAAACAATAGAGTTTCTCCTGTCACCAAGGGCAATGTACTTGAGTTTGATGAGTGTAGTTATTACAGTTTCGAAGTTATTGTGCAGAATGCAGAATTCAATATAAGGTCACAGTGACCCTTGCCTTTAACCTTCTTGCCCCAAAACATTACGTTTTGTCCTATCACTAAGGGCTATGTACCTCTGAAGATTTATGAGTTTAAGTTGTACGGTTTTGATGTTATTGTGTGGAATAGATAATTCCATATAAGATCACTGTGACCTTTGCCTTTAACCTTCTTGCCCCCCTGAAACAATAGGGTTTCTCCTGTCACCAAGGGCAAAGTACTTAAGTTTGATGAGTGTAGGTGTTCTGGTTTTGAAGTTATTGTGCAGACTGCATAATTCTATATAAGGTCACTGTGACCTTTGCCTCTGACCTGCTTGCCCCAAACATTATGTACCGGTTCATCCCTTCTTTGTAAATAGTTTTATCTTTATATATTTACATTAATTTATAATTAATCTTTCATCAGTTTTTGCGACAATATGTCCTATTTATGTGTCGACATGCCGTAAAACACATTTCATTCAATCATTCCAAACATTATGATTTCTCCTATCACTAAGTTCTATGTACCTCTGAAGATTTATGAGTTTAGGTTGTATGGTTTTGATGTTTTTGTGTAAAATTCATATTTCCATATAAGGTCACTGTGATCTTTACATTTAGCCTACTGGCCCATAGAAATGGAGGGTATATCCTCTTTCTAAAGCAAAGTACATAGGAAGATGTATAAGTGTAGGTGTAATGTTTTTGATGTTATTGTGCAGATACTTATTTCCATATAAAGTCATTGTAAACTTTACATTTAACCTACTGGCCTAGGTTAAAGGTAAAGGTCACAGTGTCCTTATATGGAGATATGCATTCTGCACAATAACTTCCAAGTCATATCACCCACATTTATAAAACTTCATATGTACATTGCCCTTAGTGAGTGGAGAAACCGTTTTTGTACATGCACATTTTCATATGCTGTCCCTGTGACCTTAACCTTTAACCTACTTGCCCTCAAAACAAAAATGTTTGTTCTCTGACTAAGTGCAATGTTATTGTGCATATTTGCATATAAGGTCACTTAACTTTTAAACTCCTGCCCCAAAAGCAATAGGGTTTCTCATCTCATCAAGGGCAATGATCTTTTGAAGTTCTATGAGTTTATGTCTCACGGTTTTGATGTTATTTGCAAAAAAATATAAAAAGATCGGACAGGGAAAGTAGTTCTGCAAGTTATTTTGCGGAATGCTTAATTCCATATAAGGTCACTGTGACCTTTACCTTTAACATTGACCCCAAAAACAATTGTATTTCTTCTCTCATCATGGGCAATGTGTTTTGAAGTTTTGTTATTGTGTTGAATGAATATTTCCATATAAGTTCACTTTGACCTTTAACCGACAGGACCCAAAAAGAATGTTTTTTCGTTTAGGTCTGCTGGTTTTGAATTTATTTTGCGGAATGCATTTTTTTCATATAAGGTCACTGTGATTTGTACATTTAGCCTACTGGCCCCAAAAAAGTAGGATTTCTCCTCTCGCTAAGGGCAAAGAACATATGAAGATTTATGAGCATATGTGTTATGTTTATGAAGTTATTGTGCAAATGCAGATGTCCATATAAGGTCACTGTGACCTTTACATTTAGCTGACTGGCCCCAAGAATGATAACGTTTCTCCTATTATCAAGGGCAATGTGCTTATGAAGTTTTACGAGTTTTGGTCATGGTTTTGATGTTATTGTACGGAATGCCTGTTTCTGTATCAGGTCACTGTGACCTTTACCTTTAACCTTCTTGACCTCAAACCAGTAGGGGTTTTCCTCTCACTAAAGGCAAAGTACTTAAGTTTCATGAGTGTAGGTGTTATGGTTTTGAAGTTTTCTTTACAGAATGCATAATTCCATATAAGGTCACTGTGACCTTTGCCTTTAACCTACTTGCCCCAAAACATTACGGTTTCTCCTATCACTAAGGGCTATGTACCTATGAAGATTTATGAGGTGAGTTCATACGGTTTTGAAGTTATTGTGCAGAATGCATAATTTAATATCAGGTCACTGTGACCTTTGCCTTTAACCTACTTGCCCCAAAACATTATGGTTTCTCCTATCACTAAGGGCTATGTACCTACGAAGATTTATGAGGTGAGGTCATACGGTTTTGATGTTATTGTTTGGAATGCATAATTCCATATAAGGTCATTGTGACCTTGCTTTTTAACTACTTGTTTCCAAAAAAATATGGTTTCTCCACTTACTAATGGCAATATACATATGAAGATTTATGAGTTTAGGTCATACGGGTTTGATGTGCGGAATACATGTTTCCATGTAGCGCCTCTGTGACATTTACCTTTAACCTACTTGCCTCCCAAAACAATAGGGTTTCTACCGTCACTTAAGGCAGTGTACCTATGTAGTTTTATGAATATAGGTGTTATTGTTTGGAAGTTATGTGAAATGCATATTTGCATATAAGGTCATTTAACCTTTAACCTCCCTGCCCCAAAAGCAAAAGAGTTTCTCCTCTTACCAAGGGCAATGATCTTTTGAAGTTCTATGAGTTTATGTCTCATGGTTTTGATGTCATTTGCAAGCTATTGTGCGGAATGCTTAAGTCCATATAAGGTCACTGTGACCTTTACCTTTAACTTACTAACCCCAAAAACATTGAATTTCTTCTCTCATCAAGCGCAATGTACTTTTAACGTTTTATAAGTTTAGGTCTGACAGTTCTGATGTTATTGCGTGGAATGAATATTTCCATATTTATGGTCACTTTGACCTTTAACCGACTTGACCCAAAAAGAATGTTTTTTCCTCTCACCAAGGTCAATGTACCTGAAGTTTTAGAGTGTAGGTTTTATGCTTTGAAGTTTTTTGCAGAATGCATATTTCCCTATAAAGTCACTGTGACCTTCACCTTTAACGTACTTCCTTCCAAAACAACTAGATATTTCCTCTCGCTAATGGCAATGTACCTAAAATTTATGAGTTTAGGTCTGCTATTATTTTGCGGAATGCATTTTTAGCTCTACTGGCTAAAGGCCAGGAGGGCTTATGCGAGGACTTTTCGTCCGTCGTCTGTCTGTCCGTCTGTTAGCAATTTTATAAAATCGATATCTCCTCTGAAACCGCTTGAAGGATTTTAATGAAACTTCATCACAATATTACTTGGGAGGGCCCCTCTCAGATTTGTGTTTTTCGCGGCCGCCATGGCTAAAACTAGGTCAAATTTAAGGAAATTTCCAAAGACATCTCCTCCGAAACCATTTATTCCATTCTACTGAAATATCATATACATGTTTCTTGGGTTGGCCTCTATCAAGTTTATGTTTTCCTTATCGTCAAATAATAAAAATGGCCGCCACGGCGACCCAAAGTGTACAGTGTTATATAGGAAAAGGTTAAAAATTACATTTTCTCTGAAACGCATGAACGATTTTGATGAAACTTAAGCATAATGATATTTGGAATAGTTCCTCTCAGATTTGTGTTTTTTGCGGCCGCCATTTGTCCAAGATGGCCGCTATGGCTAAAATTAGGTCAAATTTAAGGAAATTTCAAACGACATCTTCTCCGAAACCACTTATTCCATTCTTGTGAAATGTCATATAAATGTTCCTTGGGTTGGCCTCTATCAAGTTTGTGTTTTTCGTTATCATCGAATAATCAAAATGGCCACCACGGCGACCCAAAGTTTACATAGAGTTATATAGGAAAAGGTTGAAAATGACATTTTCTCTGAAACCGCTTGAAGGATTTTGATGAAACTTAATCACAATGATATTTGGGATAGTCCTTCTCAGATTTGCAGCCGCCAGTCATCCAAGATGGCTGCCATGTCTAAAACTAGGTCAAATTTAAGGAAATTTCAAATGACATCTCCAACGAAACCACTGATTCCATTCTACTGAAATATCATATACATGTTCCTTGGGTTGGCCTCTATTAAGTTTTTGTTTTTTGTTCCTTGGGTTGGCCTCTATTAAGTTTGTGTTTTTCGTTATCGTCTAATAATCAAAAGGGCCACCACGGTGACCCAAAGTTTACATAGAGTTATATAGGAAAAGGTTAAAAATGACATCTTCTCTGAAACCGGTCGAATGATTTTGATGAAACTTAATCACAATGATTTTTGGGATAGTCCTTCTCAGATTTATGTTTTTCGCTGCCGACAGTCATCCAAAATGGCCACTCTGAAACCTTTTGAAGGATTTTGTTGAAACTTTATCACAATGGTTGGCGTCTATTAATTTGTTTTGTTTTTTTCTTGCAATAATCTAAATGGCCGCCATGGCGACCCAAAGTTTATATAGGAAAAGGCTAAATATGACATCTTTACGCAGTAGAACGTCTACAGGCCCTCTTGGGCCTCTTGTTCCATATAAGGTTACTGTGATTTTTAGCTCTACTGATCAGAGATCAGCAGAGCTTATGCTGTGGTGCGGCGTCCGTCATCCGTCTGTCCGTAAACTTTTTTTTGTAGCGACAACTCCTCTGAAACTACTGAATGGATTTTCATGAAACTTTACAGAAATGTTGCCCATAAAGTCTAGTTGATCCTAGCAAAAATTCATGTTGATGTGAAATCCAAGATGGCCGCCAAATCTAAAAATAGGTTTTTAAAAAACAAGTTTGTAGCGACTACTTCTTGAAAACTATAAGTGATATTGATATGGGACTTTTTCTAAAATGATCAGCATGACATGATGTTGGTCCTTGTCAAAAATCGTTTTGACTCAACGTTAAACATGGCTGCCATCTTTGTTTACATAGAATTATATAATGAAAACTTGTAGCGACTACTCCTCTGAAACTACTTGACGGATTTTCATGAAACTTCACAGGAATGTTGCTTTTGATGTCTAATTGATCCTAGCAAAATTTTAGGTCGGCCGGAAATTCAAGATGGCCGCCACGACTAAAAATAGGTTTTTAAAAAACAAGTTTGTAGCGACTTCTTCTTGAAAACTATAAGTGCTATTGATATGGGACTTTTTCTAAAATGATCAGTATGACATGATGTTGGTCCTTGTAAAAAATTGTTTTGATTCAACGTTAAACATTGCTGCCAGCGGACATCTTTGTTTACATAGAGTTATATAGTAAAAACTTGTAGCGACTACTCCTTTGAAACTACTTGGCGGATTTTCATGACACTTTACAGGAATGTTGCTCTTAATGTCTAATTGATCCTAGCAAAATTTTAGATTGGCCAGAAATTCAAGATGGCCGCCACAGCTAAAAATAGATTTTTAAAAAAGAAGTTTGTAGCGACTACATCTTGAAAACTATAAGTAATATTGATATGGGACTTTTTGTAAAATGATCAGCATGACATGATGGTTATCAGAGTCAAAAAATATTTTGATTCGACGTTAAACATGGCTACCAGTGGCCATCTTTGTTTACAAAGAGTTATATAATGAAAACTTGTAGCGACTACTTCTCTGAAACTACTTGACGGATTTTCATGAAACTTCACAGAAGTGTTGCTCTTGATGTCTAATTGATCCTAGCCAAATTTCAGGTCGGCCGGAAATTCATATGGCCGCCACTGCTAAAAATAATTTTTCAAAAAACAAGTCTGAAGCGACTACTTCCTGAAATCAAAATCAATCAGTAGAGCTTCAAGGTCATTGACCTCTTGTTACATTTTGACTACTGACCCCAAAACAAAAGTGTTTGTCCTCCTTAATGAACACAGAGGTTATGGTTTAGAAGTTATTGCGCAGAATGCTTTTTTCCATATAAGGTCACTGTGATCTTTACAATTATCCTACTGGGCCCAAGAAAAGAGGACTTCTCCTCTCGCTAAGGGCAAAGTAGATTAGAAGCGTATGTTTCATGTTTTTGAAGTTATTGTGCAAATGCAGATTTCCATATTAGATCACTGTGACCTTTACATTTAACTGACTGGCCCCAAGAATGATAACGTTTCTCCTATCATCAAGTCAATGTACTTATGAAGTTTTATGAGATTTTGTCTGATGGTTTTGATGTTCTGTTGCCGTTCCGTGTGCGCTGCCAAAAGGCGCAGCCCAAATTGGACAGTAGACGAGATGCTATATTTGGCTGAGAAGATGGGGGAGGTACTGTTTTCACAGCCAGTTGCATTTCACACATTCACGAAACACAAGCTGACAATCATGTGGTATGTATATTTCTTTCAGGTTTGGTTCCTTTTTAGCTCGACTATTCGAAGAATAAGAGAGCTTATGTAATCACCCCGGGGTCGGCGTCCCACATCAAGGTTTGCGTGTAAGCTGTGTTTACAAGTCTATATCTCTTACATTTCTTATCCTAGGCACAACAAATTTGGCCATGGAATTCCTTTATAGCATTATCTTAAGGGCTGCATAAGCAATTTTGGTTCCTGTAACCCATGGGCTCCATGGAACCCAAATTATGATAGCCCATAAAATGTGTCCCATTTCACATCAAATGTTGCGTGTAAGCTGTGTTTACAAGTCTATATCTCTTACAATTCTTACCCTAGCGCAACCAAATTTGGCCATTAGCTTCCTTATAACATTATCGTAAGGGCTGCTTAAGTAATTTTGGTTCCTGTAACCCCTGGGCTCCATGGAAGCCCAAATTCTTAAAATATGTCTGTTTCACATCAAATTTTGCGT
>JAWPHD010016799.1:0-47965 GCA_037043455.1 Cyrtodaria siliqua
TGCTGCTGCTGTTGCTGCTGTTGCTGTTGCTGTTGTTCAGGTTCTTTGTTCAGGTCATTGTTGTTGTTGTTTTTCAGGATGTTGTTGTTGCTACTGATGATGATGATGATGATGATGATGATGATGATGATGATGATGTATTGTTCTGGTTATTTGTTCAGGTGATTGTTATTGTTTTGTTGTTGTTTTATTGTTTGATTTTGTTTGATTTCTTTTTTTTTCTTCAGGTTGTTGTGTTGCTGCTGCTGTTGTTGTTACTGTTTCTGTTGTTCAAGTTTGTTTAGGTTATTGTTCTTGTTTCTCAGGTTGTTGTTGTTTTAAGGTTGCTGCTGCTACTGTTGTTGTTGTTGTTGCTGCTGCTGCTGTTCAGGTTAATTGTTCAGGTCATTGTTGTTGTTTTCAGGTTGTTGCTGTTGTTTTCAAGGTTGCTGCTGTTGTTGTTGTTGCTGTTGCTGCTGCTATTGTTCGGGTTTGTTTAGGTCTTTGTTGTTTTTCAGGTTGTTGTTGCTGTTGTTGTTGCTGTTGTTCAGGTTCTTTGTTCAGGTCATTGTTGTTGTTTTTCAGGATGTTGTTGTTGCTGCTGCTGCTACTGATGATGATGATGATGATGTATTTTTCAGGTTATTTGTTCAGGTGTTTGTTATGTTTTGTTGTTGTTTTATTTTCTTTGATTTCTTTTTCTTTTTCAGGTTTTTGTGTTGCTGCTGCTGCTGTTGCTGTTGCTATTGTTCAGGTTCTTTGTTCAGGATGTTGGTGTTGTTAGTTCTAAGGTTTTTGCTGCTGCTGCTGCTGCTACTGATGATGATGATGATTATGCTGTTGTTCTTGTGTT
This sequence comes from Cyrtodaria siliqua, assembly GCA_037043455.1. Classification (NCBI taxonomy): domain Eukaryota; kingdom Metazoa; phylum Mollusca; class Bivalvia; order Adapedonta; family Hiatellidae; genus Cyrtodaria; species Cyrtodaria siliqua. Next base: position 833 of record JAWPHD010016799.1, read on the forward strand.
TTTTTTGCTGCTGCTGCTGCTGCTGCTGTTGTTGTTGCAGTTGCTGTAGTTCAGGTTCTTTGTACGGGTAGTTGTTGTTGTTGTTGTTTTCCAGGTTGCTGCTGTTGTTGTTGTTGCTGTTGCTGGTGCTATTGTTCAGGTTTTTTGTTCATGTCTTTGATGTTTTTCAGGTTGTTGTTGCTGTTGCTGCTGTTGCTGCTGTTGTTTTTATTGTTTCTGTTGTTCAGGTTCTTTGTTCAGGTCATAGTTGTTGTTGTTTTTCAGGATGTTGCTGCTGCTGCTGCTGCTGCTGATGATGATGATGATGCTATTGTTCAGGTTATTTGTTTAGGTGATTGTTATTGTTTTGTTGTTGTTTTATTGTTTTATTTTGTTTGATTTCTTTTTCTTTCTCATGTTGTTGTCTTGCTGCTGCTGTAATTGCTACTGATTATGCTGTTGTTGTTGCTGCTGCTTCTGCTGCTGCCTTTGTGGTTGCTGTTGTTCAGGTTCTTTGTTCAATTCGTTGTTGTTGTTTTTCAAGTTGTTGCTGCTGCTGCTGCTGTTTTTGTTCAGGTCATTGTTGTTATTGTTTTTCATGTTGCTGTTGCTCAGGTTCTTTGTTCAGGTTGTTTTTGTTTTGTTGCTGCTGTTGCTATTGTTCAGGTTCATTGTTCAGCTGTTTGTTGTTGTTTTTCAGGTTGTTGTTGCTGTTGTTGATTATGATGTTGTTGTTTTTAAGGTTGCTGCTGCTGCAGCTGCTGTTGCTGTTGTTGTTGCTGCTGCTGCTGCTGTTCAGGGTATTTGTACGGGTAGTTGTTGTTGTTGTTGTTTTCCAGGCTGCTGTTGTTGTTGCTTCTGCTGCTGTTCAGGTTCTTTTATCAGGTTATTGTTGTTGTTGTTTTTCAGGATGTTGTTGTTGCTACTGATGATGATGATGATGTATTGTTCAGGTTATTTGTTCAGGTCTTTGTTGTTTTTCAGGTAGTTGTTGCTGCTGTTGTTGTTGCTGTTGCTATTGTTCAGGTTCTTTGTTCAGGATATTGGTGTTGTTAGTTTTAAGGTTGTTGTTGTTGCTGCTGCTGCTACTGATGATGATGATGATTATGCTGTTGTTGTTGTGTGTTTTTTGCTGCTGCTGCTGCTGTTGTTGTTGCTGCTGCTGCTGTTCAGGTTCTTTTATCAGGTCATTGTTGTTGTTGTTTTTCAGGATGTTGTTGTTGCTACTGATGATGATGATGATGTATTGTTCAGGTTATTTGTTCAGGTCTTTGTTGTTTTTCAGGTAGTTGTTGCTGCTGTTGTTGTTGCTGTTGCTGTTGTTCAGGTTCTTTGTTCAGGTCATTGTTGTTGTTGTTTTTCAGGTGCTGCTGCTGCTGCTGCTGCTGCTGATGATGATGATGATGATGATGATGATGCTATTGTGCTGTTGTTGCTGCTGTTGTTGTTGCTGCTGCTTCTGCTGCTGCCTTTGTGGTTGTTGTTGTTCAGGTTCTTTGTTCACATCATTGTTGTTGTTTTTAGGTTGTTGTTGCTACTAATGATGATGATGATAATTATGCTGTTGTTGCTTTTGTTCATGTCTGTATTGTTGTTGTTCACATCATTGTTGTTGCCATTGTTGTAGTTTTGTTATTGTTGTTTTGTTGCTGCTGTTGCTATTGTTCAGGTTCATTGTTCAGCTGTTTGTTGTTGTTTTTCAGGTTGTTGTTGCTGTTGTTGATTATGATGTTGTTGTTTTTGGTGCTTCTGCTGCTGTTGTTTTTGCTGTTGCTGCTGTTCAGGTTATTAGTTCTGGTCATTGTTGTTGTTGTTGTTTTAAGGTTGCTGCTGCTGCAGCTGCTGTTGCTGTTTGTTGTTGCTGCTGCTGCTGTTCAGGTTATTTGTTCACGTTGTTGTTGTTGCTGCTGCTACTACTGATGATGATGATGATTATGCTGTTGTTGTGGGTTTTATTTGCTGCTGCTGCTGCTGTTGTTGTTGCAGTTGCTGTAGTTCAGGGTCTTTGTACGGGTAGTAGTTGTTGCTGTTGTTTTTCAGGTTGCTGCATTTGTTGTTGTTGCTGCTGCTGCTGCTATTGTTCAGGTTTGTTCCGGTCTTTGTTGTTTTTCAGGTTGTTGTTGCTGTTGCTGCTGTTGTTGTTGCTGTTGCTGATGTTCAGGTTCTTTGTTCAGGTCATTGTTGTTGTTACTGATGATGATGATGATGATGATGATGATGATGATGATGATGATGATGATGATGATGATGATGATGATGATGATGATGATGATGTATTGTTCTGGTTATTTGTTCAGGTGATTGTTATTGTTTTGTTGTTGTTTTATTGTTTTATTTTGTTTGATTTCTTTTTCTTTTTTAGGTTGTTGTGTTGCTGCTGCTGTTGTTGTTACTGTTTCTGTTGTTCAATTTTGTTTAGGTCATTGTTCTTGTTTCTCAGGTTGTTGTTGTTTTAAGGTTGCTGCTGCTACTGTTGCTGTTGTTGTTGCTGCTGCTGCTGTTCAGGTTATTTGTTCAGGTTGTTGTTATTGCTGATGCTGCTACTGATGATGATGATGATGATGATTATGCTGTTGTTGTTGTAGTTCATGTCTGTATTGTTGTTGTTGTTCATATCATTGTTGTTGTTGCCGATGTTTTGTTGTTTTGTTGTTGTTGTTTTGTTGCTGTTGCTATTGTTCAGGTTGTTTGTTCAGGTCTTTGTTGTTTTTCAGGTAGTTGTTGCTGTTGCTGCTGTTGTTGTTGCTGTTGCTGTTGTTCAGGTTCTTTGTTCAGGTCATTGTTGTTGATGTTTTTCAGGATGTTGCTGCTGCTGCTGCTGCTGCTGCTGATGATGATGATGATGCTATTGTTCAGGTTATTTGTTCAGGTGATTGTTATTGTTATGTTTTTTTTTTATTGTTTTGTTTGATTTCTTTTTCTTTTTCATGTTGTTGTGTTGCTGCTGCTGTTATTGCTACTGATTATGCTGTTGTTGCTGCTTTTGTTGTTGCGGCTGCTTCTGCTGCTGCCTTTGTGGTTGCTGTTGTTCAGGTTCTTTGTTCAATTCGTTGATGTTTTTTTTCAGATTGTTGCTGCTGCTGCTGCTGTTTTTGTTCAGGTCATTGTTGTTGTTGTTGTTTTTCATGTTGCTGTTGCTCAGGTTCTTCTTTTGAGGTCATTGTTGTAGTTTTTAGGTTGTTGTTGCTACTAATGATGATGATGATAATTATGCTGTTGTTGCTTTTGTTCATGTCTGTATTATTGATGTTCACATCATTGTTGTTGTTGTTGTTGTTGTTGTTGCCATTGTTGTAGTTTTGTTGTTGTTTTGTTGCTGCTGTTGCTATTGTTCAGGTTCATTGTTCAGCCGTTTGTTGTTGTTTTTCAGGTTGTTGTTGCTGTTGTTGATTATGATGTTGTTGTTTTTGGTGCTTCTGCTGCTGTTGTTTTTGCTGTTGCTGCTGTTCAGGTTATTTGTTCTGGTCATTGTTGTTGTTGTTGTTTAAAGGTTGCTGTTACTGCTGCAGCTGCTGCAGCTGCTGTTGCTGTTGTAGTTGCTGCTGCTGTCGTTCAGGTTATTTGTTCAGGTTGTTGCTGTTGCTGTTGCTGCTACTGATGATGATGATGATTATGCTGTTTTTTGTGTTTTTTTGCTGCTGCTGCTGCTGTTGTTGTTGTTGCAGTTGCTGTAGTTCAGGGTCATTGTACGGGTAGTTGTTGTTGTTGTTGTTTTCCAGGTTGCTGCTGTTGTTGTTGTTGCTGCTGCTATTGTTCAGGTTTGTTCAGGTCTTTGTTGTTTTTCAGGTTGTTGTTGCTGTTGCTGCTGTTGCTGCTGTTGTTGTTGCTGTTGCTGTTGTTTAGGTTCTTTGTTCAGGTCATTGTTGTTGTTGTTTTTCAGGATGTTGTTGCTGCTGCTGCTGCTACTGATTATGCTGCTGATGTTGTTGTTGTTGCTGCTGCTGCTGTTGCTATTGTTCAGGTTCTTTGTTCAGGATATTGGTGTTGTTAGTTTTAAGGTTGTTGCTGCTGCTGCTACTGATGATGATGATGATTATGCTGTCGTTGTTGTGTGTTTTTTGCTGTTGCTGCTGTTGTTGTTGTTGCAGTTGCTGTTGTTCAGGTTCTTTGTTCAGGTCATTGTTATTGTTTTCAGGTTGTTGTTGCGGCTACTGATGATGATGATGATTATTATGCTGTTGTTGTTGTTGTTTTTCATATTATTGTTGTTGTTGTCGATGTTTTGTTGTTGTTGTTTTGTTGCTGTTGTTAAGGTTGTTTGTTCAGGTCATTGTTGTTGTTGTTTTTCAGGATGTTGCTGCTGCTGCTGATGATGATGATGATGATGATGATGCTATTGTTCAGGTTATTTGTTCAGGTGATTGTTATTGTTTTGTTGTTGTTTTATTGTTTTATTTTGTTTGATTTTTTTTTCTTTTTCATGTTGTTGTCTTGCTGCTGCTGTTATTGCTACTGATTATGCTGCTGTTGTTGCTGCTGCTTCTGCTGCTGCCTTTGTGGTTGTTGTTGTTCAGGTTCTTTTTTCAATTCGTTGTTGTTTTTCAGGTTGTTGCTGTTGCTGCTGTTGTTGTTGCTGTTGTTGTTGTTCAGGTTCTTTGTTCAGGTCATTGTTGTTGTATTTCAGGATGTTGCTGCTGCTGCTGATGATGATGATGATGATGATGATGCTATTGTTCAGGTTATTTGTTCAGGTGATTGTTATTGTTTTGTTGTTGTTTTATTGTTTTATTTTGTTTGATTTTTTTTTTTTCTCATGTTGTTGTCTTGCTGCTGCTGTTATTGCTACTGATTATGCTGCTGTTGTTGCTGCTGCTTCTGCTGCTGCCTTTGTGGTTGTTGTTGTTCAGGTTCTTTTTTCAATTCGTTGTTGTTTTTCAGGTTGTTGCTGTTGCTGCTGTTGTTGTTGCTGTTGTTGTTGTTCAGGTTCTTTGTTCAGGTCATTGTTGTTGTTTTCCAGGATGTTGTTGTTGCTGCTGCTGCTGCTGCTACTGATGATGATGATGATGATGATGATGATGTATTGTTCAGGTTATTTGTTCATGTGATTGTTATTGTTTTGTTGTTGTTTTATTGTTTTATTTTATTTGATTTCTTTTTCTTTTTCAGGTTGTTGTGTTGCCGCTGCTGTTGTTGTTACTGTTTCTGTTGTTCAAGTTTGTTTAGGTCATTGTTCTTGTTTCTCAGGTTGTTGTTGTTTTAAGGTTGCTGCTGCTACTGTTGCTGTTATTGTTGCTGCTGCTGCTGCTGTTCAGGTTATTTGTTCAGGTCATTGTTGTTGTTTTCAGGTTGTTGTTGCTGCTACTGATGATGATGATGATGATGATTATGCTGTTGTTGTTGTAGTTCATGTCTGTATTGTTGTTGTTGTTCATATCATTGTTGTTGTTGCCGATGTTTTGTTTTTGTTGTTTTGTTGCTGCTGCTGCTGCTGCTGCTGCTGCTGATGATGATGATGTTCAGGTTATTTGTTCAGGTGATTGTTATTGTTTTGTTGTTGTTTGATTGTTTTATTTTGTTTGATTTCTTTTTCTTTTTCATGTTGTTGTGTTGCTGCTGCTGTTGTTGTTACTGTTTCTGTTGTTCAAGTTTGTTAAGGTCAATGTTCTTGTTTCTCAGGTTGTTGTTGTTTTAAGGTTGCTGCTGCTATTGTTCAGGTTTGTTCAGGTCTTTGTTGTTTTTCAGGTTTTTGTTGCTGTTGCTGCTGTTGTTGTTGCTGTTGCTGTTGCTGTTGTTCAGGTTCTTTGTTTAGGTCATTGTTGTTGTTGTTTTTCAGGATGTTGCTGCTGCTGCTGCTGTTGCTGCTGTTGCTGTTGCTGTTGTTCAGGTTCTTTGTTCAGGTCATTGTTGTTGTTGTTTTTCAGGATGTTGTTGTTGCTACTGATGATGATGATGATGATGATGATGATGATGATGATGATGATGTATTGTTCTGGTTATTTGTTCAGGTGATTGTTATTGTTTTGTTGTTGTTTTATTGTTTGATTTTGTTTGATTTCTTTTTTTTTCTTCAGGTTGTTGTGTTGCTGCTGCTGTTGTTGTTACTGTTTCTGTTGTTCAAGTTTGTTTAGGTTATTGTTCTTGTTTCTCAGGTTGTTGTTGTTTTAAGGTTGCTGCTGCTACTGTTGTTGTTGTTGTTGCTGCTGCTGCTGTTCAGGTTAATTGTTCAGGTCATTGTTGTTGTTTTCAGGTTGTTGCTGTTGTTTTCAAGGTTGCTGCTGTTGTTGTTGTTGCTGTTGCTGCTGCTATTGTTCGGGTTTGTTTAGGTCTTTGTTGTTTTTCAGGTTGTTGTTGCTGTTGTTGTTGCTGTTGTTCAGGTTCTTTGTTCAGGTCATTGTTGTTGTTTTTCAGGATGTTGTTGTTGCTGCTGCTGCTACTGATGATGATGATGATGATGTATTTTTCAGGTTATTTGTTCAGGTGTTTGTTATTGTTTTGTTGTTGTTTTATTTTCTTTGATTTCTTTTTCTTTTTCAGGTTTTTGTGTTGCTGCTGCTGCTGTTGCTGTTGCTATTGTTCAGGTTCTTTGTTCAGGATGTTGGTGTTGTTAGTTCTAAGGTTTTTGCTGCTGCTGCTGCTGCTACTGATGATGATGATGATTATGCTGTTGTTCTTGTGTTTTTTTTGCTGCTGCTGCTGCTGCTGCTGCTGCTGCTGTTGTTGTTGCAGTTGCTGTAGTTCAGGTTCTTTGTACGGGTAGTTGTTGTTGTTGTTGTTTTCCAGGTTGCTGCTGTTGTTGTTGTTGCTGTTGCTGGTGCTATTGTTCAGGTTTTTTGTTCATGTCTTTGATGTTTTTCAGGTTGTTGTTGCTGTTGCTGCTGTTGCTGCTGTTGCTGCTGTTGCTGCTGTTGTTTTTATTGTTTCTGTTGTTCAGGTTCTTTGTTCAGGTCATAGTTGTTGTTGTTTTTCAGGATGTTGCTGCTGCTGCTGCTGCTGCTGATGATGATGATGATGCTATTGTTCAGGTTATTTGTTTAGGTGATTGTTATTGTTTTGTTGTTGTTTTATTGTTTTATTTTGTTTGATTTCTTTTTCTTTCTCATGTTGTTGTCTTGCTGCTGCTGTAATTGCTACTGATTATGCTGTTGTTGTTGCTGCTGCTTCTGCTGCTGCCTTTGTGGTTGCTGTTGTTCAGGTTCTTTGTTCAATTCGTTGTTGTTGTTTTTCAAGTTGTTGCTGCTGCTGCTGCTGTTTTTGTTCAGGTCATTGTTGTTATTGTTTTTCATGTTGCTGTTGCTCAGGTTCTTTGTTCAGGTTGTTTTTGTTTTGTTGCTGCTGTTGCTATTGTTCAGGTTCATTGTTCAGCTGTTTGTTGTTGTTTTTCAGGTTGTTGTTGCTGTTGTTGATTATGATGTTGTTGTTTTTAAGGTTGCTGCTGCTGCAGCTGCTGTTGCTGTTGTTGTTGCTGCTGCTGCTGCTGTTCAGGGTATTTGTACGGGTAGTTGTTGTTGTTGTTGTTTTCCAGGCTGCTGTTGTTGTTGCTTCTGCTGCTGTTCAGGTTCTTTTATCAGGTTATTGTTGTTGTTGTTTTTCAGGATGTTGTTGTTGCTACTGATGATGATGATGATGTATTGTTCAGGTTATTTGTTCAGGTCTTTGTTGTTTTTCAGGTAGTTGTTGCTGCTGTTGTTGTTGCTGTTGCTATTGTTCAGGTTCTTTGTTCAGGATATTGGTGTTGTTAGTTTTAAGGTTGTTGTTGTTGCTGCTGCTGCTACTGATGATGATGATGATTATGCTGTTGTTGTTGTGTGTTTTTTGCTGCTGCTGCTGCTGTTGTTGCTGCTGCTGCTGCTGTTCAGGTTCTTTTATCAGGTCATTGTTGTTGTTGTTTTTCAGGATGTTGTTGTTGCTACTGATGATGATGATGATGTATTGTTCAGGTTATTTGTTCAGGTCTTTGTTGTTTTTCAGGTAGTTGTTGCTGCTGTTGTTGTTGCTGTTGCTGTTGTTCAGGTTCTTTGTTCAGGTCATTGTTGTTGTTGTTTTTCAGGTGCTGCTGCTGCTGCTGCTGCTGCTGATGATGATGATGATGATGATGATGATGATGCTATTGTGCTGTTGTTGCTGCTGTTGTTGTTGCTGCTGCTTCTGCTGCTGCCTTTGTGGTTGTTGTTGTTCAGGTTCTTTGTTCACATCATTGTTGTTGTTTTTAGGTTGTTGTTGCTACTAATGATGATGATGATAATTATGCTGTTGTTGCTTTTGTTCATGTCTGTATTGTTGTTGTTCACATCATTGTTGTTGCCATTGTTGTAGTTTTGTTATTGTTGTTTTGTTGCTGCTGTTGCTATTGTTCAGGTTCATTGTTCAGCTGTTTGTTGTTGTTTTTCAGGTTGTTGTTGCTGTTGTTGATTATGATGTTGTTGTTTTTGGTGCTTCTGCTGCTGTTGTTTTTGCTGTTGCTGCTGTTCAGGTTATTAGTTCTGGTCATTGTTGTTGTTGTTGTTTTAAGGTTGCTGCTGCTGCAGCTGCTGTTGCTGTTTGTTGTTGCTGCTGCTGCTGTTCAGGTTATTTGTTCACGTTGTTGTTGTTGCTGCTGCTACTACTGATGATGATGATGATTATGCTGTTGTTGTGGGTTTTATTTGCTGCTGCTGCTGCTGTTGTTGTTGCAGTTGCTGTAGTTCAGGGTCTTTGTACGGGTAGTAGTTGTTGCTGTTGTTTTTCAGGTTGCTGCATTTGTTGTTGTTGCTGCTGCTGCTGCTATTGTTCAGGTTTGTTCCGGTCTTTGTTGTTTTTCAGGTTGTTGTTGCTGTTGCTGCTGTTGTTGTTGCTGTTGCTGATGTTCAGGTTCTTTGTTCAGGTCATTGTTGTTGTTACTGATGATGATGATGATGATGATGATGATGATGATGATGATGATGATGATGATGATGATGATGATGTATTGTTCTGGTTATTTGTTCAGGTGATTGTTATTGTTTTGTTGTTGTTTTATTGTTTTATTTTGTTTGATTTCTTTTTCTTTTTTAGGTTGTTGTGTTGCTGCTGCTGTTGTTGTTACTGTTTCTGTTGTTCAATTTTGTTTAGGTCATTGTTCTTGTTTCTCAGGTTGTTGTTGTTTTAAGGTTGCTGCTGCTACTGTTGCTGTTGTTGTTGCTGCTGCTGCTGTTCAGGTTATTTGTTCAGGTTGTTGTTATTGCTGATGCTGCTACTGATGATGATGATGATGATGATTATGCTGTTGTTGTTGTAGTTCATGTCTGTATTGTTGTTGTTGTTCATATCATTGTTGTTGTTGCCGATGTTTTGTTGTTTTGTTGTTGTTGTTTTGTTGCTGTTGCTATTGTTCAGGTTGTTTGTTCAGGTCTTTGTTGTTTTTCAGGTAGTTGTTGCTGTTGCTGCTGTTGTTGTTGCTGTTGCTGTTGTTCAGGTTCTTTGTTCAGGTCATTGTTGTTGATGTTTTTCAGGATGTTGCTGCTGCTGCTGCTGCTGCTGCTGATGATGATGATGATGCTATTGTTCAGGTTATTTGTTCAGGTGATTGTTATTGTTATGTTTTTTTTTTATTGTTTTGTTTGATTTCTTTTTCTTTTTCATGTTGTTGTGTTGCTGCTGCTGTTATTGCTACTGATTATGCTGTTGTTGCTGCTTTTGTTGTTGCGGCTGCTTCTGCTGCTGCCTTTGTGGTTGCTGTTGTTCAGGTTCTTTGTTCAATTCGTTGATGTTTTTTTTCAGATTGTTGCTGCTGCTGCTGCTGTTTTTGTTCAGGTCATTGTTGTTGTTGTTGTTTTTCATGTTGCTGTTGCTCAGGTTCTTCTTTTGAGGTCATTGTTGTAGTTTTTAGGTTGTTGTTGCTACTAATGATGATGATGATAATTATGCTGTTGTTGCTTTTGTTCATGTCTGTATTATTGATGTTCACATCATTGTTGTTGTTGTTGTTGTTGTTGTTGCCATTGTTGTAGTTTTGTTGTTGTTTTGTTGCTGCTGTTGCTATTGTTCAGGTTCATTGTTCAGCCGTTTGTTGTTGTTTTTCAGGTTGTTGTTGCTGTTGTTGATTATGATGTTGTTGTTTTTGGTGCTTCTGCTGCTGTTGTTTTTGCTGTTGCTGCTGTTCAGGTTATTTGTTCTGGTCATTGTTGTTGTTGTTGTTTAAAGGTTGCTGTTACTGCTGCAGCTGCTGCAGCTGCTGTTGCTGTTGTAGTTGCTGCTGCTGTTGTTCAGGTTATTTGTTCAGGTTGTTGCTGTTGCTGTTGCTGCTACTGATGATGATGATGATTATGCTGTTTTTTGTTTTTTTTTGCTGCTGCTGCTGCTGTTGTTGTTGTTGCAGTTGCTGTAGTTCAGGGTCATTGTACGGGTAGTTGTTGTTGTTGTTGTTTTCCAGGTTGCTGCTGTTGTTGTTGTTGCTGCTGCTATTGTTCAGGTTTGTTCAGGTCTTTGTTGTTTTTCAGGTTGTTGTTGCTGTTGCTGCTGTTGCTGCTGTTGTTGTTGCTGTTGCTGTTGTTTAGGTTCTTTGTTCAGGTCATTGTTGTTGTTGTTTTTCAGGATGTTGTTGCTGCTGCTGCTGCTACTGATTATGCTGCTGATGTTGTTGTTGTTGCTGCTGCTGCTGTTGCTATTGTTCAGGTTCTTTGTTCAGGATATTGGTGTTGTTAGTTTTAAGGTTGTTGCTGCTGCTGCTACTGATGATGATGATGATTATGCTGTTGTTGTTGTGTGTTTTTTGCTGTTGCTGCTGTTGTTGTTGTTGCAGTTGCTGTTGTTCAGGTTCTTTGTTCAGGTCATTGTTATTGTTTTCAGGTTGTTGTTGCGGCTACTGATGATGATGATGATTATTATGCTGTTGTTGTTGTTGTTTTTCATATTATTGTTGTTGTTGTCGATGTTTTGTTGTTGTTGTTTTGTTGCTGTTGTTGTTGCTGTTGTTCAGGTTCTTTGTTCAGGTCATTGTTGCTGTTGTTTTTCAGGATGTTGTTGTTGCTGCTGCTGCTACTGATGATGATGATGATGACGATGATGATGATGATGTTCAGGTTATTTGTTCAGGTGATTGTTATTGTTTTATTGTTGTTTTATTGTTTTATTTTGTTTGATTTCTTTTTCTTTTTCAGGTTGTTGTGTTGCTACTGCTGTTATTGCTACTGATTATGCTGCTGTTGATGCTGCTGATGTTGTTGTTGTTGTTGCTGCTGCTGTTGCTATTGTTCAGGTTCTTTGGTCAGGATATTGGTGTTGTTAGTTTTGTTGTTGTTGTTGCTGCTGCTGCTACTGATGATGATGATGATTATGCTGTTGTTGTTGTGTGTTTTTTGCTGCTGCTGCTGCTGTTGTTGTTGTTGCAGTTGCTGTTGTTCAGGTTCTTTGTTCATGTCATTGTTGTTGTTTTCAGGTTGTTGTTGCTGCTACTGATGATGATGATGATGATTATGCTGTTGTTGTTCATGTTCTGTCTGTATTGTTGTTGTTGTTTTTCATATTATTGTTGTTGTTGCCGATGTTTTGTTGTTGTTGTTTTGTTGCTGCTGCTGTTGCTATTGTTCGGGTTCTTTGTTCAGGTCTTTGTTGTTTTTCAGGTAGTTGTTGCTGTTGCTGTTGTTCAGGTTCTTTGTTCAGGTCATTGTTGTTGTTGTTTTTCAGGATGTTGCTGCTGCTGCTGCTGCTGCTGCTGATGATGATGATGCTATTGTTCAGGTGATTGTAAATGTTGTTGTGTTGCTGCTGCTGTTATTGCTACTGATTATGCTGTTGTTGCTGCTGTTGTTGTTGCTGCTGCTTCTGCTGCTGCCTTTGTGGTTGCTGTTGTTTAGGTTCTTTGTTCAATTCGTTGTTGTTGTTTTTCAGGTTGTTGCTGCTGCTGCTGCTGTTTTTGTTCAGGTCATTGTTGTTGTTTTTAGGTTGTTGTTGCTACTAATGATGATGATGATAATTATGCTGTTGTTGCTTTTGTTCATGTCTGTATTGTTGTTGTTCACATCATTGTTGTTGTTGTTGTTGCCATTGTTGTAGTTTTGTTGTTGTTGTTTTGTTGCTGCTGTTGCTATTGTTCAGGTTCATTGTTCAGCTATTGCAAGACACTTTACCGTCGGATGGGGACGTAAACCGGGCGGTCCCGTGTATCGGTCTATCCTCCGAGCACGTTAAAGAACCATAGGAATCTATTCGATAATAAGAGTAGGGCAGGTTCCCGGATTACCATGTATCCCCTCTCTCTGGGGCGGCTCTAAATAACCTATACTGTGTTGATGAGCCGTTAAACAACATTCAATTCAATTGTTCAGCTATTTGTTGTTGTTTTTCAGGTTGTTGTTGCTGTTGTTGATTATGATGTTGTTGTTTTTGGTGCTTCTGCTGCTGTTGTTGTTGCTGCTGCTGCTGTTCAGGTTATTTGTTCAGGTCATTGTTGTTGTTTTCAGGTTGTTGTTGCTGCTACTGATGATGATGATGATTATGCTGTTGTTGTTTCCCGTGAAAAATTAGAATTACCTACCCTGAAAAATCAGGGTTACCTTCCCTTAAAAAAAAGAGTTACTTCCCCTGAAAAATCCGGGTTACCTCCCCTTAAAAAAAAGTTACTGCCCCTGAAAAAAAAGTTATTTCCCTTGAAAAAAAGAGTTATTTCCCTTAAAAAAAAGAGTTACTTTCCCTGAAAAAATGTTGAATTACCTCCCCTGAAAAATCCGGGTTACCTCCCCTTAAAAAAGAGTTACAGCCCCTGAAAAAGAGTTATTTCCCTTGAAAAAAAAGAGTTATTTGCCTGGAAAAGAAAGAGTTATTACCCTTGAAAAAAAACATTCGCAACATCTCGTACACTGCTTCGCAGCATGACTCGAATGTAATACGCAGGTTTCCATTATGGGTACGTCATACTAGCTTGACGCGCGTCAGATTCCCGCCAAAACGAATTTGCATTCAAAATCAAAGTTAACTTCAACATTTTGCAATGTTATTTAGCCGATTGCTCCTTCTATAGTTTATTTACGTGAAAGCAGTGATAAAGTTATTTCCCTTGAAAAATTAGAATTACCTCCCCTGAAAAAAAACAATTACTTCCCTTGAAAAAAATGAGTTATTTCCCTTGAAAAATTGGAATTACCTCCCCTGAAAAAAACCCGAGTTACTTCCCTTGAAAAAAAGAGTTATTTCCCTTGAAAAATTAGAGTTTCCTCCCCTGAAAAAAACAGTTACTTCCCTTGAAAAATTAGAATTACCTCCCCTGAAAAAAAAGAAAGAGTTATTTCCCTTGAAAAATTACAGTTACCTCCCCTGAAAAAACCCAATTACTTCCCTTGAAAAAAAGAGTTATTTCCCTTGAAAAATTGGAATTACCTCCCCTGAAAAAACAGAGTTACTTCCCTTGAAAAAAAGAGTTATTTCCCTTGAAAAAAAAGAGTTACCTCCCCTAAAAAACCAATTACTTCCCTTGAAAAAAAGAGTTATTTCCCTTGAAAAAAAAGAGTTATTTCCCTTAAAAAAAGAGTTACTTCCCCTGAAAAAAAGAGTTATTTCCCTTGAAAAATGTGAGTTACCTACCCTGAAAAAAACAGTTACTTCCCTTGAAAAATTAGAATTACCTCCCCTGAAAAAAAGAGTTATTTCCCTTGAAAAATTACAGTTACCTCCCCTAAAAAACCCAATTACTTCCCTTGAAAAAAAGAGTTATTTCCCTTGAAAAAAAGAGTTACTTCCCCTGAAAAAAAGAGTTATTTCCCTTGAAAAATTAGAGTTACCTCCCCTGAAAAAAAAAGAGTTATTTCCCTTGAAAAAAAAGATTTACTTCCCCTGAAAAAAACAGTTATTTCCCTTGAAAAATTAGAGTTACCTCCCCTGAAAAAAACAGATACTTCCCTTGAAAAAGCATAGTTACTTCCCTTGAAAAAAAGAGTTATTTCCCTTGAAAAAAAAGAGTTACTTCCCCTGAAAAAAAGAGTTATTTCCCTTGAAAAATTAGAGTTACCTCCCCTGAAAAAAAGAAGAGTTATTTCCCTTGAATAATTACAGTTACCTCCCCTAAAAAACCCAATTACTTCCCTTGAAAAAAGGAGTTATTTCCCTTGAAAAAAAAGAGTTAGTTCCCCTGAAAGAAAGAGTTATTTCCCTTGAAAAATTAGAGTTACCTCCCCTGAAAAAAAAGAGTTATTTCCCTTGAAAAAAAAAGAGTTATTTCCCTTAAAAAAAAGAGTTACTTCCCCTGAAAAAAAGAGTTATTTCCCTTGAAAAATTAGAGTTACTTCCCCTGAAAAAAAGAGTTATTTCCCTTGAAAAAAAAGATTTACTTCCCCTGAAAAAAACAGTTATTTCCCTTGAAAAATTAGAGTTACCTCCCCTGGAAAAAACAGATACTTCCCTTGAAAAAGCATAGTTACTTCCCTTGAAAAAAAAGAGTTATTTCCCTTGAAAAAAAAGAGTTACTTCCCCTGAAAAAAAGAGTTATTTCCCTTGAAAAATTAGAGTTACCTCCCCTGAAAAACCCAATTACTTCCCTTGAAAAAAGGAGTTATTTCCCTTGAAAAAAAAGAGAGTTAGTTCCCCTGAAAGAAAGAGTTATTTCCCTTGAAAAATTAGAGTTACCTCCCCTGAAAAAAACAGTTACTTCCCTTGAAAAATTAGAATTACCTCCCCTAAAAACCCCAATTACTTTCCTTGAAAAAAGAGTTATTTCCCTTGAAAAAAAAGAGTTATTTTCCTTAAAAAAAAGAGTTACTTCCCCTGAAAAAAAGAGTTATTTCCCTTGAAAAATTAGAGTTACCTCCCTGAAAAAAACAGTTTCTTCCCTTGAAAAATTAGAACTACCTCCCCTGAAAAAAACAGTTACTTCCCTTGAATAAAAGAAGGGTTATTTCCCTTGAAAAATTAGAGTTACCTCCCCTGAAAAAAACAGTTACTTCCCTTGAAAAATTAGAATTACCTCCCCTGAAAAAAAGAAGAGTTATTTCCCTTGAAAAATTACAGTTACCTCCCCTAAAAACCCCAATTACTTTCCTTGAAAAAAAGAGTTATTTCCCTTGAAAAAAAAAGAGTTATTTTCCTTAAAAAAAAGAGTTACTTCCCCTGAAAAAAAGAATTATTTCCCTTGAAAAATTAGAGTTACCTCCCTGAAAAAAACAGTTACTTCCCTTGAAAAATTAGAATTACCTCCCCTGAAAAAAAAAGAGTTATTTCCCTTGAAAAATTACAGTTACCTCCCCTGAAAAAACCCAATTACTTCCCTTGAAAAAAATGAGTTATTTCCCTTGAAAAATTAGAATTACCTCCCCTGAAAAAACCCAGAGTTACTTCCCTTGAAAAAAAGAGTTATTTCCCTTGAAAAAAAAGAGTTATTTCCCTTAAAAAAGAGTTACTTCCCCTGAAAAAAAGAGTTATTTCCCTTGAAAAATTAGAGTTACCTCCCCTGAAAAAAACAGTTACTTCCCTTAAAAAATTAGAATTACCTCCCCTGAAAAAAAGAAGAGTTATTTCCCTTGAAAAATTACAGTTACCTCCCCTAAAAAAAAACAATTACTTCCCTTGAAAAAAATGAGTTGTTTCCCTTGAAAAAAAAGAGTTACCTCCCCTAAAAAACCAATTACTTCCCTTGAAAAAAAGAGTTATTTCCCTTGAAAAAAAGAGTTACTTCCCTTGAAAAAAAGAGTTATTTCCCTTGAAAAAAAAGAGTTACCTCCCCTAAAAAACCAATTACTTCCCTTGAAAAAAAAGAGTTATTTCCCTTGAAAAAAAAAGAGTTATTTCCCTTAAAAAATTACAGTTACCTCCCCTAAAAAACCCAATTACTTCCCTTGAAAAAAAAAGAGTTACTTCCCCTGAAAAAAAGAGTTATTTCCCTTGAAAATAGCAGTTACCTCCCCTAAAAAACCCAATTACTTCCCTTGAAAAAAAAAGAGTTATTTCCCCTGAAAAAAGAGTTATTTCCCTTGAAAAATTAGAGTTACCTCCCCTAAAAAAAACGGTTACTTCCCTTGAAAAATTAGAGTTACCTCCCCTGAAAAAAACAGTTACTTCCCTTGAAAAATTAGAATTACCTCCCCTGAAAAAAAGAGTAGTTATTTCCCTTAAAAAAAAAAGAGAATTACTTCCCTTGAATAAAAGAAGGGTTATTTCCCTTGAAAAAAAAGAGTTACTTCCCCTGAAAAAAAAAGTTATTTCCCTTGAAAAATTAGAGTTACCTCCCCTGAAAAAAACAGTTACTTCCCTTGAAAAATTAGAATTACCTCCCCTGAAAAAAACAGAGTTACTTCCCTTGAAAAAAAGAGTTATTTCCCCTGAAAAAAAAGAGTTATTTCCCTTAAAAAAAGAGTTATTTCCCTTAAAAAAAGAGTTACTTCCCCTGAAAAAAAGAGTTACTTCCCTTGAAAAAAATGAGTTATTTCCCTTGAAAAAAAAGAGTTACTTCCCCTGAAAAAAAGAGTTATTTCCCTTGAAAAATTAGAGTTACCTGCCCTGAAAAAAACAGTTATTTCCCTTGAAAAAAAAGAGTTACTTCCCCTGAAAAAAACAGTTATTTCCCTTGAAAAATTAGAGTTACCTCACCTGAAAAAAACAGTTACTTCCCTTGAAAAAACGGAGTTACTTCCCTTGAAAAAAAGAGTTATTTCCCTTGAAAAAAAAGAGTTACTTCCCCTGAAAAAAACAGTTATTTCCCTTGAAAAATTAGAGTTACCTCCCCTGAAAAAAACAGTTACTTCCCTTGAAAAATTAGAATTACCTCCCCTGAAAAAAAGAAGAGTTATTTCCCTTGAAAAATTACAGTTACCTCCCCTAAAAACCCCAATTACTTTCCTTGAAAAAAAGAGTTATTTCCCTTGAAAAAAAAAGAGTTATTTTCCTTAAAAAAAAAAGAGTTACTTCCCCTGAAAAAAAGAGTTATTTCCCTTGATAAATTAGTTACCTCCCTGAAAAAAACAGTTACTTCCCTTGAAAAATTAGAATTACCTCCCCTGAAAAAAAAAGAGTTATTTCCCTTGAAAAATTACAGTTACCTCCCCTGAAAAAACCCAATTACTTCCCTTGAAAAAAATGAGTTATTTCCCTTGAAAAATTAGAATTACCTCCCCTGAAAAAACCCAGAGTTACTTCCCTTGAAAAAAAGAGTTATTTCCCTTGAAAAAAAAGAGTTATTTACTTCCCTTGAAAAAAAGAGTTATTTCCCTTGAAAAAAAAGAGTTATTTCCCTTAAAAAAGAGTTACTTCCCCTGAAAAAAAGAGTTATTTCCCTTGAAAAATTAGAGTTACCTCCCCTGAAAAAAACAGTTACTTCCCTTAAAAAATTAGAATTACCTCCCCTGAAAAAAAGAAGAGTTATTTCCTTGAAAAATAACAGTTACATCCCCTAAAAAAAACAATTAGTTCCCTTGAAAAAAATGAGTTGTTTCCCTGAAAAATTAGAGTAACCTCCCCCTGAAAGAAAACAGAGTTACTTCCCTTGAAAAATTAGAATTACCTCCCTTGAAAAAAAAGTTATTCCCTTGAAAAAAAAGAGTTATTTCCCTTAAAAAAAAAAGAGTTACTCCCCAGAAAAAAAAGAGTTATTTCCCTTAAAAAAGTTGAATTACCTTCCCTGAAAAATCCGGGTTACCTCACCTTGAAAGAAAAATTAGAGTTACCTCCCTGAAAAAAACAGAGTTACTTCCCTTGAACAATTAGAATTACCTCCCCTGAAAAAAGAGTTATTTCCCTTGATAAAAAGAGTTATTTCCCCTGAAAACAAGAGTTATTTCCCTTAAAAAAAGAGTTACTTCCCCTGAAAAAAAAGAGTTATTTCCCTTGAACAATTAGAATTACCTCCCCTGAAAAAAGAGTTATTTCCCTTGATAAAAGAGTTATTTCCCTGAAAACAAGAGTTATTTCCCTTAAAAAAAGAGTTACTTCCCCTGAAAAAAAAAGAGTTATTTCCCTTGAAAAATTACAGTTACCTCCCTGAAAAAACCCAATTACTTCCCTTGAAAAAAATGATTTATTTCCTTGAAAAATTAGAATTACTTCCCCTGAAAAATCATGGTTACCTCCCCTTAAAAAAAAGTTACTTCCCCTGAAAAAAAAGAGTTAATTTCCCTTGAAAAATTAGAGTTACCTCCCCTGAAAGAAAAGTTTTTATTTCCTTGAAAACAAGAGTTACTTCCCTGAAAAAAAAAGAGTTACTTCCCCTGAAAAAAGAGTTATTTCCCTTGAAAATTACAGTTACCTCCCCTGAAAAAAACAATTACTTCCCTTGAAAAAAAATGAGTTACTTCCCCTGAAAAATCAGGGTTACCTCCCCTGAGAAACAACAACAATGGCCTTAACAAACCTGAACAACAGCAACAACAACAGCAGCATCAGAAACAACAACAGCATAATCATCATCAGTAGCAGCAGCAGAAACAACAACATCCTGAAAAACAACAACAACAATGACCTGAACAAAGAACCTGAACAACAGCAACAGCAAGAACAACAACAGCAGCAACAGCAACAACAACCTTAAAAGCAACAAATCCGTGGATTCACATGTTTCGCCTAATGGGGGCTGGACTTAAAAATAAAAAGGTCACTGATGCTTAAATGAGTTTGTAAACATTTTATTAACTAAAAACAATGGAGCCTGTGGATGCTCTACTGGCTAAAACGCTCTTATATCAAGGGTTGTCGACATAAAATTCCCATCAGTAGTTTTTTTAAAACATTGCAAAAACAACAGGGATAGGATGGCCTTATATCGCTAACCTTGTAATCATGGGCAATAAGTCTGCTGTGTCTAGTCTGGCGTGGGTATTTTTTAATTTGTCCCACTTTCTTCTATGAATGAAATTTCATAAAAATGGGTGGGGTGGGGTTTATATGCTGAAAGGAAAAAGAAACGCAGGGTGCGTATTTCCGCTATATATTGTATGTTTAATATGCTACTGCTAATCGAATGGTACAGGGCGACATTAGGCCTGTCCTTTTAGAAAGAAGGTTTAAACAGCACTGAATACCCCTTTAAAGTTAAAAGAGGAACTTCAGCATTTATGAATTTCTTGTTACAACGTGTACTGTGATTAAAACGTCTACGGCATCAAGGTTGTGTCCTTTCTCTAACTGGTAAAGATCGGATGAAAATTGAAGGCCTTTGGTCAGTAGAGCTAAAAATCATCAGCTCCAAAAAAGTAGGTCAAGGTCGTAGATGAAATCCAGACATCCAAAAAAAGATGCACTACCGTAAAGTCCGTAAAGCTTATATTGAGCAAAGCAAATCAATGCCGGATTTGTAGTCAGTGAAATGTATATGTTCTACGCAATATGAGAATATTGACGATTCCGGAATTGCTCGGCGCAAAATAAGAATTCTTAAACTGCCCGACGATTCCGGAATTATGCAGGACTATTCTGGAATTGCGCAAGGGGTTTATACCTCAAGTCTCTGCGCAATTTGAGAATGTTTTGCGCAAAGTACGAATATGTTAAGTTAGGGTTAGTATTGGGTATTGAAAAGAAAGATGCTGTTTTAAAACATATTTTTTTTTTTTATATGCTTATTTTTTTATCCATCTGTGATCAACATCTAAAATATAAATGTTATGTTTTATTTTTAGTGTGTGTGTGTGTTTCCTTTTTAAAATCAGGTTAACATGAACTTAATTATTTACAAAACAGTAAAATCAGACAATAAAGAGCATATTTTCTTTCCACGTTCCTTAATAGTTGGTTAGAAAATTGTTGATGGATTAAAAGTAATTAATATTTAGTACAAGATTTTTTTGATAGTGTGTTAAACAAATCCAGTAGGAAGTAGAAAGTTACTATATTAAAAAGATGTTAACGGTGTAAAAATAACTCGTACTGGTGTAGTCGATGCTAAGTTTCGTTAATGGATTAAGTGTAAAGGATGTTAATAAGATGATTTACCGGAGTTAATGCGTATCATCACACATTCAAGTTATAATTAGTCCTTAAAGGAACTGAAGGGGATCTGGAAGATTTGTGGTTTGCTATCCAAATATGAATAAAAGAACAGAACATACTTTTGTGTAATGTAAGTAATCAAGCGTTATACGTTGCATTAAGCATGCGTGTGCTCTGAATATGCCTTAGGTAATATAAAGAATTATTTATGAACACGTTTAGTCTGGAAAACTTGACAGCTCTGAGAGTTTGTTGTACAAATTATAGACGTGTGCTATATGAAATCGAATAGGCAGATTTGTTGACTTCTCGACGCAACGGGAGGTTGATCATATGTCACGGACTTAGCAGTAAATTGCAAGTCATAAATGTTTATTTAATAACATAAGGTCGTAAGTGCAATCCCGTGCAATTTCTCACATTACAAAGTCAAAATGTTGAAAATAAGAAATACTATATTTTATAAGCAAGCAAACTACAGCTTATGCCATGTTAGGGAGGGACCCAACTTCTCGCATCGTGCAAAAAAACACTTTTGGTTTACCCGGAAAGATATACTCATGATTTGTTTGTATATCAATGGCAGAAACTGTACTATATACAAAACCACTGTATGGATTAATGGTATTCTTTGCATTTCGTAACACCAACGCATTTTCTACGGAAGCCCGTAAGTGATAAGAAAATATTGATATTCAAATAAAAAATGTGTACACGTTTATATTTTAGCGATATGATTTTGTTTTGTATATAAATAAGACATAAGCATGCCGGATTATATTCTGTCTATGCAGAATGCAATTTAAAAAACAATAAAAAAAATTAAAGCGGTTTAAGGATTGAAGATGGCGGGCAGATGGAGGGACGGGCATCCACTTTTTGGCTAAAACTTTAGTGCACGTTGTTAATAACTTCTGTAAATTGTTTTCGGTTAAAACCAACTTTACTGTGAAGCGTTATATCGTTAAGATGCCATTTTCTTACGAGCAAAGGCCGATTTTCTCATTTTCAGAATAGAGTTAGGACCCCTGAGCTACTTAACAAAAATGCACATTTTGGGTAAAGCTTAGGTGCAAGGTTTTGATAACTTCATTATCTTATTTTGGATTTTAACTAAAATTGCTGTGAAGCCTTATATCAAACAGACATCACTTCCTTACGATCAATGTGGACCTTTGCCTTTTCTAAATAGAGTTATGGACTCTGATTTTCTACGAAAATAATTTTTTGTGTTGAGTTTATGTTGATGTTTTGTTGAAAATTAAACAACATTTTGGGTGGAAATTTTAAATACAAATAGGATACCAGTAAATGTTAATAATGTTTATGATATATCAAATTGTTTTGCCATTTTGGAATAGAGGTATGGCCCTTAATTTACTTAGAAAATATGATTATTGCAACAACTATCTTTAATTGTGTAGGGTTTAAACCATATCGTTCAGTGTGAAGTCTTAATAACATTAGCATACTGGCGGATATTTAGAATCCGTTCGATGGTTGCTTTTAGATTTCTTAATACAGTTATGGACCTTTAATGTACCTTGAAAATAGAATAGTAGTTATTGCAATTACTGTCTTGTCAAATTGTAAATTTCCAAATTGGTTCACTAATTTGTCACAGTCAGATGATTGTATTTATCAGAAAAATAACGAGTTTTTCATTGACTAGTTTCGTTGGAAGGCGATTGAGCGACGTCAGTGTTTGGGTATGACGTCTGGCAGAGTTTCTCCAAAACATCTTGAATACTATCTAAATGATTTATATTTGCATTTTTGTTACATATGTTCATTAACTGTTCAACCAACATTGGTGTTTCTGTGACCTTGAGTTTCAATTTTAGGTTCTGATTGATTGAACAGGCAACTTTTGGTTAAGAAAGTTGTCAACGTTTCTCAAAACACATCATGATCTTGAATACTTTCCTACGGATTGTGTCGCCTTGATCCATGAGACCCAATATATTAAATAGTGTAGTAATAGAGTCATGTTTACAGTTTAAAACTATAAGTAACATTAAATGTGATTCATATCCTATTTTTTAAAAGTAAATCAGGGTTATGATGATACACCTTTGCAAAGGTTTGTCCGGATATAAAACTCAATGACTCAAAAAAGCACTATTAAAGCTGGAGTAGATGAAAAGCAAAAACAAAATTCCAACTATGTACTGGATTCCTAATTTACAAAAACAGCCTAATAAAGCACACTTTCTTCCTATTTCTAGTGTCTGCACCACCACAAACATCTCCAAAGGTTTACCATCCTGTCTTACTGCCGTTGTAGATCACGTAACATAATATTGTGCTAAAGCTTATGCTAACTCTTGGATTAATATATTTTGGTCGGTATTACTTTCTTGAAAACGAATGCAATAAGCGAGCGTCACGCAAACCTTTTCAAAGACCAGCATTTTGCTCTTATTCAATATTTGTTTTAGTGAATAAACACTAATGTGTTTGCTCAGCATTATACTGCGGTAGAATAAATTGTATTCTTTGGCATATCACTCCGTCAAAACAATCAAAATGGACTCCACCATTGCGTTTTCTATAGGGTTACAGTAGAGCGTTTGTTCTTACCATCACTTAAAATAATAACCTAAATTCATCAAAAATTTCCAAAGTAAGCGGTGTTCCGTTTGATTGTTTACCACTCAGCACCATCCCATAGCATTAGTGGTGTCAAGTAGCGGAGTTAATTTCTGATAACCATTTTGATATTTTAGCTATGGTCATGTGACAAATTATGACGTAATCGCATACTATTTTCTAAGACGTTGCCAGAGTCACATGGTGATCCTGGTAAAGACTGGGTAATGATCACTGTTAAAAGGCTTATCAAAGGAGGATGTCACCTTATTCTTTTGCAACGCACTGCATGTTTAGTGGTTGGCCCATTTACAGTTCACCGCTTTGCTTTCCACTGTGTGATCGCCGGAAAGATTGTGGACCTTTGATGACGTCTACCTAAATCCTGAAAGGACGGTAACGTTTGATGTTTGTTTTCAATATTGTCTAGAAGTGCCCTCAACAGTGTCAAAATTGAAATGATCTCTCTTGTCATAGACTTTGCTTATTATTTCTCAGTTTCAATCGCGGGATGTAATTCGAGTAAAGAAGATATAGCAACTATGAGAAATATTAGCTTTTTTGAGTGGAAGTTCTTTAGGAAAGAAAATATATGTAGTAACCATAATAGAAAAGAAAGTGTTGTAATTGTCCAATATATCATCCATGTACAAAGAGGTATAATAAAAGGCTTCGATTACATCTGCCTTCGCGTTTCTGGTAAAAGACTAAATATGAAACGTCTAACATAACAAAACAAAAACAAATCTGCAATAAGAGGTGCACATTTCGTTTTCATTTTGATTCCAACAATTTGTCTATAAACAGTAGTGTCATACCTAACTAGTACCATATGTGTAAAAATATTATCTTATATGAAAATAAATGCTTGAAAAACAACTACGTGACAACTCCACATGGTATAATTGTCCAAAACCCTTCAACTAACTATTAGTGAGAATCAGAACTCGTTTACTGAAGTTGCTGTGTACTCAGTCTGAAGTTTAAATATTTGCAAACATCAAGGGAGATAACTTTGTAAACCATTCCTCAATTGTTCTCAAACAAAACGACCGAGACCTTTATAATATTACCCAAGAAAAGCATGGAAAATCAAATGCTACTTATTACAATCATCGTGAAAACAACAACGCTCCTTATCAGAGGACGATATCCTCATTGTTTAATTAGAATATTATACAGTAATTGATGATATTTCAAAGGAACGTAGGAAACAATCAGACGATCGAATTTAGAGCAATAACTTGATACTTGTCTAACCTGTCTGAAATCCGTTTGATATAAAGTTACACGCCAAACTGTGTGAAAATCGAAACCAATTTATTTAATGTATTGTGCACGAAAGCTGAAATTTGCATTTTTGCAATAATCAAGGACAATAACTCAGTAAGGCAGGTGTCAATTCTGCTCATTGTCATCTTGTCAAAGTCCATATTCATATAAAGTATCATACTAAATAATTTGAAGATCGGAATCCGTTTACTAAAGTAATGTGTGTACTCAAGCTAAAATGTGCATATTCTTGCAATAACCAAGGGTAATAACTCTTTAAATCAAGTGTCAGTTTTACTCGGTATTGAACTTGTCAAAGGCCTTGTAGGTATAAGGCCTAACACCATACGACATTTAGTGGAAATCGGAAACCGTTTACTGCAGTTATTGTGAACACAAATAATTCGCATTATCCCTAGCACAGGACAGAACAAAATTCATAAAAGGTCCATAACTCTTGTTAAAATTAGAAAGTGTAACGTAATCAGTTCTTGATTCTGTAGTTTGATATTTCATATACACATATAAGTTTCAAATACTGGAATTGTTTTTGCCTAAATTTCTTTTTTTCCCCTTTGACTGTTTGTTCATCGATTTTCATATAATGGCTTGGTACGAATGGGTTACCGTAGAAATCGCGATGCTAGTATGCCAGAAGTCCATACAGTGGTTTCATATGTACAAACCACCCCCCCCCCCCTCCCCCCCTCCCCCCCCCCCCCCCCCCACATCTGTTAATATTCAAAAAATCAGGAGTATATCTTTCCGGGTAAACGTTTTCGTTTTTTTTCAGGCTTGGGTCCCTGCCTATATGAGATTTTTCAGAGAATTCACACGATTGATACTGTCAATCAGTTTTTTCACTTTCCCGAAAGCTATGATTTTTCAAATACAACTTTATAATTCTAGACCATCGGTATATATATCTTGTGTACATATATGTTCTGTTATGTGTATATTACTCTATTGCACTGCTACAATGTGACTACGTGAAATATTGGTCAATGTCCCGCAGTGTCGATAATTACTGTTCCATAACATTTATGACTTGTAATACACAGCTAAGTCCGTGATGTATGGTCAACCTGCCGTTGCGTCGATAATTACTGTTACGCAATTAACGGTGGTCCCATTAGGCCCCATTAAGCAGTTAATCACTATTACGTAACAACACTGATACGATTTTACAAATTTGCATATTGTATTTCGGATTGCACACAATTATATTTGGCCGTATTTAAGGGTATGTCGTAGAGAAGACAGGTCTGTATCCATATTGCATTGATATAATATTATGTTTAATATGTTTGTGAGACGATGCAACTTTTAATTGATAATGTATAAACACACGTATAAAACTTGTTAGTGTTAAGTTTTCTCTTGGAATTTAATATTTCGAACCGCACGCACGCAAACAGAGGCATGCAGACAGACAGGCAGGCAGACAAGCAAGCAGACAGACAGACAGTCAGACAGTTGTAATATTACTGAGCAATTGATCAAAGCGACGTTACCCCACGCTCACCCACTAGCCACTCAACGCCCTCACCTACCCCATCGCGCTTGCATGATGAATGCATATGTAGCAATGAAAGAATGAGTGTTATCTTCCTCATATACACGCATGCAATTGTAGCGACGATACTTTTAAATGAATAAATAAAACGTCAATAATATACTAGAAAAGTAGGGTCTATAGAGCTAGAATTATATTATGTTGTGTTTAGTATGCCTATTAAGCATCGATGCGGGTTACTTTGATGTTGGGTTTTTATTGCATTTATAAGATATATAATTGCATTCGGTTAAATGCGTTTATTATGGATTCTAAACGTAGATATGGGATTTTTTGTTGATTTGTTTAACGCTGTTAAAATCAAACGTTGAAGTATATTAATAATTTATGTCTGTAGATTTGGGTAATATATTTGGGTATATATTGCATTTATATTGTCTAAAATTTATTGTGTCTACGAAGCCTACGGATGTGTATAGTTTAGTTGTTGTGTGTAGCAAGTTACTGCTTTGGGTAGATTTTGGATATGCACATATACTTTCGTGCCACATTATATAACTTCTGAAGCTAAATTTGGTATATTTGGGGAATGAATTTGGGTAGCTTTGGGTAAGGATTTGATTTTTTTCTGCATTTACAATATACACATAATCTTTCTTGCCATATTATATGTGTAAAGTTTATCTTCTGAAATAATGCTAGACCTGGGCAAAGATTTGTGTATATTTGGGTAAATATGTCTTGTTTCAGAAGTTGCGCTATTGCACATCTACTTTCGTGCCACCTTACATGAGTATAGTGGTAGATTAGCGTATGCCATTTAGATTTTAATTAAAGGTGGGATAAGTGAGCACTTATCAAAAGTGAAATAATTAACTCGGTGACAGATGTTACGCTGCGGTTTTAGATATGTATAAATATTGATTAGTAATACTAGCAAAATATATATCTTACCATTCTAACAATGGTTTCATATGTACAAGACCCCCATCTGTTAATATTCAAAAAATCAGGAGTATATCTTTCCGGGTAAACGTTTTCGTTTTTTTCAGGCTTGGGTCCCTGCCTAGCTATCTATGGTGACAGCTCTATAGCTCAATAGCTCGTCTCTCTAGTTTCTGTGACGGCGATTTACAGGTTTTTGGACAAGTCTGTTTCTTTGGGAAAGGTGGTCTGCGAGCGTCGCAAGTGGACACGGATGCTGTT
Organism: Cyrtodaria siliqua; assembly: GCA_037043455.1. Taxonomy (NCBI): domain Eukaryota; kingdom Metazoa; phylum Mollusca; class Bivalvia; order Adapedonta; family Hiatellidae; genus Cyrtodaria; species Cyrtodaria siliqua. The sequence continues at coordinate 27,195 of JAWPHD010016799.1, forward strand.
GCGTCCAGTTTATTCCAAGAAGTTATTGCCTTCCAACCTGATGTTGTTTTGGTAAGTTTTGGAGGTAATGATATTAGTGTCTCGTCTATTCTACAAAACATCCTTAGAGTGACCGATCGACTTCAAGAGAATGATGTAAAAACAGTATTTGTTGCTGAAATAAATCAGGTCTAACTAAAGACAGCTTTGATCGTCAACGGACCAAAATTAACAAAAATTTGAAAAACATTTTTAGGGATAAATTTGCTGGGAAAAAGATTAGATTTACGCTTGATTATGATGATGATATGGCACACTTCAATTATAGGGGAATGACAAAATATTTCCATTTGTCGAATATTTGGCGATGTTTAGGTCAGTTTGGATGAAAGAAAAGAAAGTTTGACTCGTGTGAATTTAATATGATACCCTAAACAAATTGCTAAGTACCAGCCTAAGAATATGTCCATAATATTCTCATTGTTTTGTGTATTTTGAGCTTGATTAGAGATACGGTTAAACAGCAAAATAACGAGTGTAAATCGTCAGCTCTGATTGCATTCACATATTTTAAAACTTTTAAGTCAATGTGTTTTCTTAGAAATAAGTTATAACACTTAAACAACTGGGTATATTAAGTACTTCGAATTAGTGAAGCTTTCGATGTTCCTAATTCTAAAATATGCCAGTTAAAATTATTTTGACATCATGTTTTACTAGCATTACCACTACAAATGCGTTTGCAAAAGAAATTTTCGAAATATTTAATGTTAACGCTGAATTACAGTTACTTGAATTTCAAACAATATTCAATTTAAAGGGAGATAATTTAAGATTATGCGTATTTCATTTTTTTATAGACGGAAAATCTGCGATAAATGGGTCAAATTTTTATGTTTTTTTCTATTATTTCATACCAATTTGAAGAATTTTATATATTTAAGCGATCTTTGACTCATGTTATGTGCTTTATCAGTACATTTCATGTTTTCATATAAAGGGAGGGTTACTCTCAAAAGATGTAACAATTTAAACAAAAAATAAATGTTTTACAAACTATGGGTCAAACTATACTTATCATATATCTATTCTAAAATATATTTAAAATAAGAAAATTAGTTAAGATACAAAAGTTGATACTTAGAAATTTTGTTCAGTATATGTGTAAAGGAAATTGTGATGAATTGTAAGTGATGTATGTAAGGAAGTGGTATGCACTACTCAACTTTTATAATCGGTCACTCAGGTTTTTTTTTAACCCGTTTATATTACAGTCCCTGAATAATGTGAGCTTAGCATTTTTTTTTCTCTTACTAAGCATTGCATACACATATTTTGAAAGTTGCGTTAACTAATAATTAAGGATCTGTTGTACTCATTAAATTGTAGAAAACATAAATACTATTAAAGTTACCGCCTATGACTTCGAAAAGGTACTGATTGCGTAAGTTAATAATACGAACATTACCTACTGAACAACATTCATTTCGTCTTCTATTTCTTGAGAGCTACATAGATCACACATGGGATATTATTGTGTCTGCCCGTTTCAACAAAAACAGAATGTGCTGAACATCTAAGTTTAGACAGTGCAATTTTAAATGTCAATGGTATGTTTAATGTTAAATACCTTTCAACATCCAAATGTGTTTTAAAATGTTGATAATGAATAGCTTTGCTTGACTGGTTTATATCGCCATAATTGCTCATCACATACATCTTCTGAAATCCGCACAAAATCAAAACCATATTTGAAAAGTAAGGATTTAACACGTGTTGCCCAGGTTACTCTTCCAACCTCATCAATATTTCTGAGCATAATGTAACTCTGTTTAAGATACCAGAAGTTCCAGTCACTTCTGGAGTACCACAAGGATGAGTACTAGGGCCAATATTATTCCTTGCATGCATCAATGACCTGCCAGAGAACATCAAATACGAGGTGAGGCTCTTTGCTGAGGATACAGCACTATATTTAGCATTGACAAACCTTCGAGATGCCGAAACGCTACAGAACGACCTTAACCGTATGGAACAGTGGGAAACTAATTGTGGCATAAACAAGTTAGAGATGGTACAGCTCAGAGCAGCTCGTTGGACGCTTAACAACTACTCTTACTCTGCCAGTGTTACACTTAGGTTAGAGGTCGTTAGAAAACCGACGTACTGACTCCCGATTGTGTTTGTTTTACAAAATTATTTATGGGGTGATGTATAAAACCATATACTTATAAAATGAGACCAACTAGTTTCTATTTTGCTTCCATTATAAATCCAGTTTTCGGTTCCTCTAAGCTAGCCCCCGTTTCTTACGACTATATTTTTTGTTTTCTTTAGATTATTAATTTAATTTGCATACCAGTTATAACGCAAACGTTGGAAATAGCATTTATCTGAGATTGTAGAAGTCGTACGGTATCACTGCAGTTTGCCATGTCATCGGCGTATACACTTGCAAAGATATCATCAATTTCTTCTGAAATATGTATACCGTTCGTGCACGAAAGTTTAATTCGTCAATCACGTCATTAATAAAGAGATTGAACAGAATCGTGCTTAATTTACATCCTTGCCGACACCCTATATTGCATTTAAATACGCCAGTATAACTATCACGACCAGAACGCATGATGAAAGATTGTTGTACATGGCAATTAAAAATGTCGGGTATTTACCACCCACTCCTTTCCTTATACGGCTGTTTAACATCTCTGTATGATCAACAGTATCGAAAGCTTTATAAAAATCAACAAACAGGCAATAAAATCTCCCGCCTTTTTTACTAATTTACTTTTGAACCATTGAAATTAACGTAAACAGATTATCTGTAGTGGAATAACCTTTTCTAAAGCCTGGTTGGCCTCATCGATCTTATTATGACTTTCTGCCCATGTTGATAATCTATTGAACATCATACCAGTTAAAATCGAGAAATAACGCGGTAGTTGTTAGCGTCATGTAATGAACCGGATTTGTGAAATGGACCTACGATAATTTGACCCCAAATTGTTGGAAAGACACCCGTATCCAATATTCTATTATACGAAGGTAATAATACATCTGAGATGTCTGAACGAGTGCATTTTACCATCTCTGCTAGTATTTCACTAGGACCTGTATATTTACCAAGGTTCAACTCTTTAACACTTTTCTGTAGTTCTAAAAGTGAAAATGGGTCTAAAAATATCATCGATAAGAAATATAAAAAGATCGGACAGGGAAAGTAGCATTCAAGGAGGACAGTAAACCACAGAACACAGAAACAAACACGCAAACAGACAAACAAGAAGGCAAAAGCAATAATAAATGCAAACGACATCACAAACACAAAAAGGGTTGACAATAGGGCTACCGCCTTGGAACGGTCAGTGGCAAAGTAGGCCACTGGGGGTTTAAACCGGTTCTAGGGTACACCAAACCTCACACTTACCCTACTGTCATCCCATTAAAACAGGACAGTGTAAATAAAGAAATCCCCGCCATGATCTAATCTCTAACCAACAAGGCAGCATCAATAGGCAATATAAGTAAAACACAAATATGCTCGTGTAAATATAATACAAAAAAACAATAGCCTAGAAAGCCACAATGAAGGTACTCAGTGACTTTGCAGAAGCCAGAGCAGTAAGAGAATAAACCATTAAGGGCACGACAAGAAAGATCATGGACAAACATCAAACGCCACCGTCCCAATGGGCTTTAGGTAGGCGTCATCATAGGGTCCACAGCCTGTCCGGTCATCGTACAATTAAAAAGGAAAGCATAGTGGCGAACTGTAAAAGGGTCCACCACCAAGCATGCAGTACGTTGCAAAATGATAGGGTCATAACCTCTTTTGATAAACTTTTTAACAAGTTTAACAAAGATAGTATGATAACATGATTTTGTTGTAGAAGGTTTTCAAAATCTATATTGTTGCCCAAGTCTTCATTATACAATAATTGTTTAAAACGTTCATACCACTCAGCTTTAGAGACATGTTCAGTGGATGTATTACTGCGTTTGAATCTAAGCTTTTTTACTATTTTCCAAAATAAATGTGTGTTATTCCGCGATTCTATAAGTGCTCGTTTAATTTTTTTGTTTTTGTTTACAATACTGCTTAAATCTATTTTTGTTATATTTATAATGTTGTAGTGTTTCCCTCGTCCTGATCATTCGGAAATGTCTTAATTGTCTGAGTTTTACTTTCTTCATGTTTTCACATTCATCATCAATCCGGTTGTACGTGTTTGCCATTTAATTTGACTTTCATATTATTTGCTTCAGTATGAAATATATCAACACTTCTATGAACAGCTAGATTAATATCAGCAAATACATCATTTAAAATGGTTTCTTTCATAGTCACAATGGAGGATTTAATATTTTTTATGTCCCATTTATAGCGTTTAAAGAGTTTTGATTTGCTGTACCGTGATTTTCATCATTTGCTTGCCTATCATTCACTCGTGGTGATTGAAATGAGAACTTAAATATAAATGGAAAATGAATGATCAGACTCAGATCGTTCACCTATTTCAAAATGCGAGACAAATGGGAACAAGCTGGATGAAACAATAAAATAATCTACTAAACTGAGGCCATTATTTGCTGTAGATGTAAAATGTACAACTTTGTCATTAAATAATCTACCATTTAGAATATGAATACAACACATTTTACACATTTCTATAAGTGCATAACTAAACGAGTTGCAAGTTCGATCCTAAGAGTTTCTATACATATTGAAGTTATCATTGTCGTACACAACATTATCATCATTAAAAACAAAATCAACATCATCAGCTTCAATAGTATCTTACATAGAACCACATCTAGAGTTTAAGTCTCCAGCTAAAACAAGTTCGTCTTCGGGAAACGCTGAAACAACTTCTAATAACTGTTCTTCAAATATTTCAACACCATTTGATTCTTCTGGAGAAACATATAGAAAACACATCAAAATACGTTTATTTGTTTTGTTACCATTAAGCATGTCACCATTAAACCTTAGAAAGATACAATTTTCTAAATGATTGAAACTCTCGTAATAATTCTCTATTACGTGAGACTTTAACAAAAACACAAACACCGCCAGAGCGGCGACCTTTACTGGATCTTTTATTTCTGATATTATTATAATATTGGTATCCATCTAAAATGCCATTAAACTCATCCTCGTGTTTTGACCAAGTTTCATTAAGTGCACAAATATCAAATTGTTTCAAATAACTTAAAAATCATTGCTACTAGTATATTTTAATAACCGTTGAATGTTCCAAGATAGAATGTTGATATCTGTGTTGTTTTCTACAGCATTTGTATTAAGACCTTGACCAGTGTTCCATTTATTCACCATCTTGTCCGTCGGTTAACTTTTGAGAATGCCCGAGACGTACTTCTCTATATTTAAGTATAAACATATATGTATTGCAAGCTAGTAAATTTGCAAGAAGAACCATTGTATCAACTATTAACACGATTTGAATAGATGATAATCAAAATAACACGTTTCGTTGCAGTTGCGATAAACAATGATTGCCTTTTTTTGCCTTCCTCCAAACTTTTTTTTACAGCACGACACCTTGACTTACTAACATTGTATTTCCAAATCAAACTGTAATATTTTAAAAAAGAAACATATTTATACCCTGGCAAAACAATGTTTTGGTGTGTTTGTGTGCATGTGCATGTGTGTCTTTCGGCTTGTCCTTCTGTAGACTCAACATTGTCCGCTCGTATTACTCCTCTCCCAAGCGAATCTCATATAATTTAATGTGTTGTTAGAGGATGACACCTATTGATTTTGAGGTCATTAGGTCAATCACTGTGACCCGATAATGAAACTTCTGGTTTGCCCTACAACTCCTATTTCTCTGAAGAAACTCTCACGAGACTTCATGGATGGACTGCCTGTAGCGAGTGAATAACGCCTATTTATTTTAATCATTAGATCAAAGGTCAAGATCACCATGACCGATCATGAACATTCTTGTTAACTTGAAAAATCTTCTCTGAAACCACAAAGCAAAGAGCTCTCATATATTGTATGGATATGAGTATAGTCCTCTACCAAGCTTGTTACAATCATCTGCAATTTGACTTAATGATGATGTTTACGTATGTAATTAAATATGGTCTAAGCTTGTACAACTTGCATATGCAATACTAGTACATATACTGGACTACATACATGTGTTTTGTGTCCGACCTCAGATGCATGTAATGCACCATACCATGGGACAATAAATACATTACATGTGAGGCCAGATAAAAGATGAGCAAAGCTGTTAGGCAAATCAAGGGCTGTATGTAACTTGTCAGGGCTGTACGTAACTTGTCAGGGCTGTACGCAACTTGTCAGGGCTGTACATAATTGTTCAAATGGTAGATCAGATGACAAATCGGTAATTCAAATGAAGACAATGTACAAGTTACTTTATGCATGTATATATTTTATTACAATATTTACGTGTTATAATACCCAAAACTTAACAAAATAAAATATTACTTTTTTAACGATTACGAGTCACAATGGGCTGCTATACATGAATGTACAGTGAATGGACACGTGTATATAATGTTCACATTCTGCACCAAGTCTAAGCATTACATTCCTGTATTTAGTGCCAAGTAGAGTACAGGATGCAGACCCAGTATTTTCAGTACTAAGTCTTACATCAAATGATCATTTTCAGTACTAATTGTATTGAATTGGGGTTTTAAGGTGCACCAACACATTAAAGGTTATATGGCGCCTAACAGGACTGAACATGCCAGGCTCATCCTCCATTTACATCGAAATAAAATATGGAGAATGGGCTCTAAACCTTCTCACCTGCAGAACTGCAGAGTCTTACATCAAATGCTCATTTTCAGTAATAAATCTGACACCAAATGCTCATTTTCAGCAGTACGTCTTTATACATCAAATGCGCATTTTCAGCAGTATGTCTTACATCAAATGCGCATTTTGTGTACTAAATCTTACATCCAATGCTTATTTTCAGCAGTATGTCTTACATCAAATGCGCATTTTCAGCAGTATGTCTTACATCAAATGCACATTTTCAGCACTAAATCTTACATCCAATGCTCATTTTGTGTACTAAATCTTACATCCAATGCTTTTTTTCAGCACTAAGTCTTACATGAAATGCCCATTTTTAGCACTAAGTCTTACATCAAATGCTCATTTTCAGCACTAAGTCTTACATCAAATGCTCATTTTCAGCACAGTTTGAATGCAATAAGTCTTACATTGGTTCTTATATGAAATACATCTCTTATCGTCTCTTTCATTCTCTATTTTCAGATTAATTTAAATATATACTGGTAATATTTAAAAATATCATTTTTTATTCATATCAGTCTGTGTTTATATTACACATATCACATATTGTTCGTGTGAGACTGTTTCAGTAATAATCATTATGTATCACCCCTATCAGTATCTGCTTTCCTGTTGTATATATCATATATCATTCTTAAAAATATCAGTCTGTTTTCGTTTTGATTGGAATTTCCCATTCCATATTGACTAGTTGATTCTGTTCTTGTTACATACAATATCTAATCATGTTCCTCTTCTGCCATTATATGTAGGGTCAATATATTTATATTTCAAATCATATTGATTTCTCCCATTATATTGACTGGTCTGCCCTTGTACTTGTTTGATATGTCTGCCTCCATCTGAAAAATATTCAAGTGGTTTATGTATTATAACGAAAAATGTATAGTCCTTACACAGTCTGCTCCAGGCCATAAAATGAAATGCCATTTTTCCTTTCAGGACTGATTTTATCTTCACCTGACTTCAAACATATCAACCCCATCCTCTTTATTTCACCTTAACCTACGTTTAAGGAATCTTTTACCCTTTTTTTTTACATTTTACTGCACTAATGTGCCTCTGCACTTATCCTGGATACGACTGCAGCGCTCCGAGATAGATATGTGTGTCACATATCAAGCTTCCTAGGATATAGAGCACTCTAGATGATTGCGTTATAAGTTACTGATCATCATAACAATCAGGCGCTCCAAAATTTGATGCACTAGCCCTAAGCCTCCAACAAGGGTGTTGCTTTAAAACAAAAGATCATCAATATGGGGACATTCCCCGACATTACCAGTGTGGGTGTGTGTTGTACCTAAATACTTAAATACTTTCTGCTCATTCACTCAAAATGGTTTAAAAACTAAATATTACCAAAGTCAACGAGTTATTTGTCTACCTGTTTTTGTATTTCCTTGCTCTTCTTTACCAATACAGCCAACTTTGGTAGCAAGTTTCTCTCTTCCTGTATTGCTTCATTGCGTTTGACAACCATGTCCTTCTCGTAGAAGACCATCTTGTCTGCTAGGTGCAGAGTTTGTTTAAGAGATTCTTTAACTCTGTCCACATATCTGCAATGGAATATAAAATATCATGGTAGGGCTAAGAAATGAAATGGGTGTATCATCCATCCAAACTCGTCTAAGGTCACACAGATGAGAGAAGAGAATCCCGTCAGACAGGCCATTGCCAGGACTCACACCAATGTTGGGCCGATGTCTGCAGCTTTAAAGCGCAATGCCTTATCCACTGACCAAGGCTACTAATTCTGGCTTGATACTTGATACATATAATATCTGTTGATGACTGAGGCAACACTTTGTTTTTAGCTCTACTGGCCAAAGTATGGCATGGTCTCTTGTCCGTCGGTTAACTTTTTGATGTCAACATTCTATCACCTCTATTACCAAACTTTACCAGATTATTAATATCAATGAAAGCTTGGATAAATTCGAAAACCAGCCTTATCGGACCAGTAACACTGGAGTTATTGCCCTTGAATTAACGAAAATTGATATATTTTGTCTTGTCAACGCTCTAGCACCTCCATTTTCCATCCGATCTTTACCACACTTTACCATGTTATTAATATCAATGAAAGCTCGGATGAGTTTGAAAACCAGTCAGATCGGTCCAGTTACACCGGAGTTATTGCCCTTGAATTAAACAAAATTGCTATATTTTGTCTGACCAGTAACACTGGAGTTATTGCCCTTGAATTAAAGAATATTACTATCTTTTGTCTTGTCAACACTCTAGCACCTCCATTTTTCATCCGGTCTTTACTAAACTTTACCAGGTTATTAATATCAACGAAAGCTTGGATGAGTTCGAAAACCAGTCAGATCGGTCCAGTAACACCGGAGTTATTGCCCTTGAATTAAAGAAAATTGCTATATTTTGTATTATCAACACTCTAGCACCTCCATTCTTCACCCGATCTTTACCAAACTTTACCAGACTATTAATATCAATGAAAGCTTGGACGAGTTCGAAAACCAGCCAGATCTGACCAGTAACACCGGAGTTATTGCCCTTGAATTAAGGAAAATTGATATATTTTGTCTCATCAACACTCTAGCGCCTCCATTTCAACGAAACTTGGCAAGGATGATCAGTATCAAGCCTAGTTGCACATATCATTCACCATGTTCTGGTTGAATGATCTTTGGCAGAGTTATGGCCCTTTAAAGGTTTTACTACACAAATTTCGTCCGAAATAGTTCTTCTGAATCCCTGGCCGGATTTCAGAGAAACGTTGCAGGGATGATCAGTTCCAAGAATAGTTGTGCATATCATCAACGTGTTCTGGTTGAAAGATTTTTGACAGAGTTATGGCCCTTTACAGATTTTAATATACAAACTTTGTCCGGACTAGTGCTGCTGAACCACTGGCCGAATTTCAACAAAATTTGGCAAGGATGATCAGTATCTAGTCTAGTTATGCATATCATTGCTGTGTTCCATAAGCTTTCTCCCGACTATTTCTCCTGATCTGCTGCCATGTAACATGGTATGGATGCACTTCTTCGTGGTGCTCCAGTTTAATGATTTTTGGTGCATTTATGGCCCTTTCTCCTGTAGGGGAGACATCTGTTTTTACTAAAAACAACCTCTAGTTCCAACTTATTATGGTTATTTAGGGATTCGAGGCACAACAATTATATACAAGAGGTCAATGACCTTGAAGCTCTACTGATTGATTTTGATTTCAGGAAGTAGTCGCTACAAACTTGTTTTTTGAAAAATTATTTTTAGCCGTGGCGGCCATCTTGAATTTCCGGCCGACCTGATATTTTGCTAGGATCAATTAGACATCAAGAGCAACATTCCTGTGAAGTTCATGAAAATCCGTCAAGTAGTTTCAGAGGAGTAGTCGCTACAAGTTTTCATTATATAATTCTATGTAAACAAAGATGGCCGCTGAAAGCCATGTTTAACATCTAATCAAAATGATTTTTGACAAGGACCAACATCATGTCATGCTGATCATTTTAGAAAAAGTCCCATATCAATATCACTTATAGTTTTCAAGAAGTAGTCGCTACAAACTTGCATTTTGAAAATCTATTTTTAGCCATGGCGGCCATCTTGAATTTCCGGCCGACCTGAAATTTTGCTAGGATCAATAAGACATCAAGAGCAACAGTTCTGTGAAGTTTCATGAAAATCCGTCAAGTGGTTTCAGAGGAGTAGTCGCTACAAGTTTTCATTATATAACTCTATGTAAACAAAGATGGCCACTGGCAGCCATGTTTAATGTCGAATCAAAATAATGTTCGACTCGGATAACCATCATGTCATGCTGATCATTTTAGAAAAAGTCCCATATCAATATCACTTATAGTTTTCAAGAAGTAGTCGCTACAAACTTGTATTTTGAAAATCTATTTTTAGCCATGGCGGCCATCTTGAATTTCCCGCCGACCTGAAATTTTGCTAGGATCAATTAGACATTAAGAGCAACATTCCTGTAAAGTTTCATGAAAATCCGCCAAGTAGTTTCAGAGGAGTAGTCGCTACAAGTTTTTACTATATAACTCTATGTAAACAAAGATGGCCGCTGGCAGCCACGTTTAACGTCGAATCAAAACGATTTTTGATAAGGACCAACATCATGTCATGCTGATCATTTTAGAAAAAGTCCCATATCACATGTATTTAAAAAATCTATTTTTAGCTTTGGCGGCCATCTTGGATTTCACATCAACATGAATTTTTGCTAGGATCAACTAGACTTCATGGGCAACATTTCTGTAAAGTTTTATGAATATCCATCCAGTAGTTTCAGAGGAGTAGTCGCTACAAATAAAAGTTAACGGACGGACGGACAGACGGACGGACAGACAGACGGACGGACGACGGACGCCGCACCACGGCATAAGCTCTGCTGATCTCTGATCAGTAGAGCTAAAAATGGGTTTTGACCGCCTGCATAAAGGGGCCCCTCTACAGGCGGTCAAAACCTATTTTATACAATTGTTGTTCCTCGAGTCCTTATATAACCATACCAAATTAGAGCTTGTTTAAATTGTTAGCATGGGTCAAGGGTTTACGTTTCTGTTGTGGGTGTTGTTGTTTTGCGTGTTTTTTTTGCAATGTTTTAGAAGAAGTACTGGTGGGAATTTAAAGATGACAACCCTTGATATAAGAGCTGTTTTAGCCAGTAGAGCGTCCACAGGCCCTCTTGGGCCTCTTGTTTTCAAGGTTTTATAAAAACTTATATCGTGTCGGACAAAGAACATAGGCATAAGTTTTAATTACCCTTTTCCCAACACCTTCAATATTATTAAATCCATTTTATTAATTGTCATCTTCTGCTTCAATGACACCACATTCCTAAAAGATGTATAGCCACGTCAAACCTTTAGGACATCTTTTCGCCATGCTCTGCGGTATTTAAGAGTTTAAACTCCCTCGAAAATTCAGTTAACTAGATATATATATTTTAAAAACACTCTGACAAACTACAGAACTAAAACTTGACACTGTTTCCACGAGTAAAATACCTTGGTGAATTGCGTATCAACATGAGATGTTGTATCTGCACTGATGTCAGCTGACCAATGACGGCCTTGACCTCTGTCAGCATGGTTTCCACGATGTTTGTGTCTATCTGTATTGACGAGGGGGCTGACTGAAACTGACTAGATGCCAGCACATTACTGTCTCCCTTCAACTCCGACACACGCTGGGCCAAGAAAGCTTCCAACTGTAAGATGAAAGACATAAAGTAACTGATGACAGGGTAAGTTCTAGGAAACATTTATTTAGGCTATGGTCCCCACCAGACAGACAACCCCACCCGTGACCTTCTGTCTAGATCATCTTGGCAACTTCCTATCTATGGATCCTTTCGACTACCATTGTTAAGAACACAAATTAAAGCAGCTTCATTTCCTGTCTCCCGGAAGGATTTAAAGTAGGAATGTCTTGGAACTGATTTTCTCTCTATACTCCCAATAGATACTCTAAACTCCCAATAGCTACTCTATACTCCCAATAGATACTCTATACTCCCAATAGATACTCAGTACTCCCAATAGATACTCTATACTCCAATAGATACTCTATACTCCCAATAGATATGCTATACTCCCAATAAATACTCTATACTCCCAATAGATACTCAGTACTCCCAATAGATACTCTATACTCCAATATATACTCTATACTGCCAATAGATATTCTATACCCCCAATAGATACTCCATACTCCCAATAGATACTCTATACTCCCAATAGATACTCCATACTCCCAATAAATACTCTATACTCCCAATAGATACTCAGTACTCCCAATAGATACTCTATACTCCCAATAGATATGCTATACTCCCAATAGATACTCTATACTCCCAATAGATACTCTATACTCCCAATAAATACTCTATACTCCCAATAAATACTCTATACTCCCTATAGTTACTCTATAGCGATCATTAAAAACGTATGTCACAGATAAATGCACATACAAATTTTTAAAATGTTCTGATAATTTCCTCATTTATCCCAGGGAAAATGCTTCCAAATAAATCAGGAGAAAGAAGGTTAATCTTATTGTTTAACCAAAACAAGAGGCCCAAGAGGGCCTGTGGACGCTCAACTGGCTAACATGGCTCTTATAACATCAACATGGCTAAAAGTTAGGAATCCTAAATAATCCTGAAAAATAAGCTGGGGGCCTGGAGGCCCCCGGAAGCTCCTGGGAAAGAGCAATTTTGATGGTTAAGGAATGCCTTTTCCAGGCTTCAAATTTGAATATTGGTGTGTATTAAAACTGGATCCATAATTAAGAAGTTTATCACAACATTCACAGAATGCTTTCCCCGCCATGTCGGGTTTTCTCAGCCACTAACTCCATTTATCGCCATCTGAATCCACTTCTGTAAGCCATTTCCGATTCCATTTGTTTTTCTCTCCACGCTCCAATACCTTTGTGTCATAGCCCGCGGGTAGAAACTTCATTTTCAATTAGATTTTCAGTTTTCCGTCGATCTTTGATGAACAATACCCCTTTTGTTTGGCAGTTTGTTGGTAAATAAGACCGTATTTGTGTGTGTGTGTGTGTAGTGCATTGGCTAAATATACGCAATAAGCCAATCAAATTCTTCGTAGTAAAACAAGCGATGAATTTCGCAGTTTTGATCAATCGTGAACGCTCGGCCAATCCCGATGTTGCGAATGAGTTTTGATATTCCCGCGCATGCCGTATAAGGGCATTTCCGTAAGAACGTAAAGACCCGACTAAATACATGTATTTACGTCTATTTCCGTGATGTATGCGCAGAATGTCTTAAAATAGAACGGCCTAGATACCGACACTTAGTAACCCACTGTAAACTGCGACAAACACGATTATCGATTTTCTCGCATCTGTTGAACAGCTGTTAAACCCGTCTTTTAATCGACCGCATATCAATTGATACAATTAGACATACATGTTTGTGATAAGAATTCTTAATAAAAGAAAACACCGACACTTAGCAAAGTTTCACTATACCCCCCACCCCCAACCAATTTTCTCAACGGATCTGGACGAATTGGGAAATCGACCTCTATGGCTAAAAAAAATCCGGAACTTCCGGAAAAATCCGGAAAACTTTTAGCCATGCATCAATGAAGCGAGTGACTGCCATTTACGTTTTTTTGAAAGTTTTGGGCAAAAAACAGCTTTTTGACTAAATCAAGGGCCATAACTGAAGAATATGGTAAAGTTTGGTAAAGATCAGATGAAAAGTGAAGGCCCTACCGTATTAACGAGGCAAAATATAGCATTTTAAACTAAATCGAGGGCATTAACTCCGCTGTTACTGGTCCGGTATGGATGGTTTTCGAACTTGTCCGAGCATTTTTTTAACTAAATCAAGGGCCATAACTCCGCTGTTAAAAGTCCGATATGGCTGCTTTTCGAATGCGTCCGAGCTTTCATTGATATTAATAATGTTGTAAAGTTTGGTAAAGATAGGATGAAAATGAAGGCCCTATCGTCTTAACGATGCAAAATATAGCATTTTGAACTAAATCAAGGGCCATAACTCCGCTGTTACTGGTTCGATATGAATGGTTTTTGAACTTGTCCGAGCTTTCATTGATATTAACAATCTGATAAAGTTTGGTAAAGATCGGACGAACAATGAGGCAAAATATAGCATTTTTAACTAAATCAAGGGCCACAACTCCGCTGTTACTGGTCCGATATGGCTGGTTTTCGAACTTGTTCGAGCTTTCAATGACATTAGCAATCTGATAAAGTTTGGTAAAGATCGGATGAACAATGAAGCCCCTATCGTCTTAACAAGGCAAAATATAGCATTTTTAACTAAATCAAGGGCCATAACTCTGCTGTTACTTGTCCGATATGGCTGGTTTTCGAACTTGTCCGAGCTTTCATTGATATTAACATTGATATTAACAATGTGGTAAAGTTTTGTAAAGATAGGATGAAAAATGAAGGCCCTATCGTCTTAACGAGGAAAAATATAGCAATATAGCATTTTTAACTAAATCAAGGACCATAACTCCGCTGTTACTGGTCCGATCAGGCTGGTTTTCGAACTTGTCCGAGCTTTCATTGATATTAACAATGTGGTAAAGTTTGGTAAAGATAGGATGAAAAATGAAGGCCCTATCGTCTTAACGAGGCAAAATATAGCAATATAGCATTTTTAACTAAATCAAGGGCCATAACTCCGCTATTACTGGTCCAACATGGATGGTTTTTGAACTTGTCCGAGCTTTCATTGATATTAACAACCTGTTAAAGTTTGGTAAAGATCGGACGAACAATGAAGCCCCTATCGTCTTAACGAGGCAAAATATAGCATTTTTAACTAAATCAAGGGCCACAACTCCGCTGTTACTGGTCTGATATGGCTTGTTTTCGAACTTGTTCGAGCTTTCAACGACATTAGCAATCTGATAAAGTTTGGTTAAGATCGGATGAACAATGAAGCCTCTTTCGTCTTAACAAGGCAAAATATAGCATTTTTAACTAAATCAAGGGCCATAACTCCGCTGTTACTGGTCCGATCAGGCTGGTTTTCGAACTTGTCCGAGCTTTCATTGATATTAACAATGTGGTAAAGTTTTGTAAAGATAGGATGAAAAATGAAGGCCCTATCGTCTTAACGAGGAAAAATATAGCAATATAGCATTTTTAACTAAATCAAGGACCATAACTCCGCTGTTACTGGTCCGATCAGGCTGGTTTTCGAACTTGTCCGAGCTTTCATTGATATTAACAATGTGGTAAAGTTTGGTAAAGATAGGATGAAAAATGAAGGCCCTATCGTCTTAACGAGGCAAAATATAGCAATATAGCATTTTTAACTAAATCAAGGGCCATAACTCCGCTATTACTGGTCCAACATGGATGGTTTTTGAACTTGTCCGAGCTTTCATTGATATTAACAACCTGTTAAAGTTTGGTAAAGATCGGACGAACAATGAAGCCCCTATCGTCTTAACGAGGCAAAATATAGCATTTTTAACTATATCAAGGGCCACAACTCCGCTGTTACTGGTCCGATATGGCTTGTTTTCGAACTTGTTCGAGCTTTCAACGACATTAGCAATCTGATAAAGTTTGGTTAAGATCCGATGAACAATGAAGCCTCTATCGTCTTAACAAGGCAAAATATAGCATTTTTAACTAAATCAAGTGCCATAACTCCGCTGTCACTGGTCCGATCAGGCTGGTTTTCGAACTTGTCCGAGCTTTCATTGATATTAACAATGTGGTAAAGTTTGGTAAAGATAGGATGAAAAATGAAGGCCCTATCGTCTTAACGAGACAAAATATAGCAATATAGCATTTTTAACTAAATCAAGGGCCATAACTCCGCTATTACTGGTCCAACATGGATGGTTTTTGAACTTGTCCGAGCTTTCATTGATATTAACAACCTGTTAAAGTTTGGTAAAGATCGGATTAAAAATGAAGGCCCTATCGTCTTAACGAGACAAAAGTTAATGACGGACGGACAGACGGACGACGGACAACTCGCCATCCCATAAGGGCCAGTAGAGCTAAAAAAAAAAAATAAAAAAATAAAAAATAAAGAAAAGAAATATGAAAAAAGAAAGTCATAAAATCTGGTAAAGTTTGGCAAAGATCAGATGCAAAATGAAGGCCCGATCATATGAGGAGGCAAATTATAGCATTTTTTAACAAAATCAAGGGCCATAACTCTGCTGTTACTGGTCCGATCTGGTTGGTTTTCGAAATTGACCAAGCTTTCATTGACATTAACAATCTGATCAAGTTTGGTAAAGATCGGATGAAAAATGAAGGCCCTATCGTCTTAACGAGGCAAAATATAGCATTTTGAACTAAATCAAGGGCATTAACTCCGGTCCAACATGGATGGTCTTAACGAGACAAAAGTTAACGACGGACGGACAACGGACGGACAACTCGCCATTCCATAAGAAAGAAGAATGAGTGATGGTTAGATAATCTGAGAGGTTAAACCATCTGAAGCAGACGTACCTCAAGCAGGTCATCCAGAAACAAGTTCCTGGTTGTCGGGTTGTCTAATAAGGTCAGCGCCTCCTCACCCATAGCAACACCTTCTGTAATATGTTAAATAGCAATGTACTGTTAATGTAACTAATTTGTAACTGTTTTTTAAACATATTTACTTTACACTGATCGCAAAACAAGTTATTGCAACTTAGATTAATCACTCTCGATGACTTCCTGGGTAGAACCAGTACTAAGCAATGTGGATTAATTATCATACTCAAGGATAAATGTGTCGTGGCGAGAATCGAACCCACGACCTCTCAATCTGGAGTTCGGCACTCTATCACTTGACCACGCACTCTACTCCACTAAATTCTAACTGTTATTCCATTGGCCACTGTCTCGAATTCGCAACTGAAATTCCTGGTTAACTGTCATATTGTAACATGACCTTGACATGACAATGCAACAATTAAATCATATGAAAAACAGCAAGGTAAACAACAGTCTTACCTGATGGTCCCATATTGGTCTCAATCTGTATTGTGTCTCCTGTATCTCCCCAGTCTATCTCTTCACCAAGCTGTTCCACACTGAGGTCTATAGTGCCCTATACATAGAAATGATCTGCTGTTTAACAGTTCATTAACACATTATTCGGGCTAATCAGGGTTGTTCCAAGAGAGACAGAGAGAGAGCATACTCAAAAATCAGGTATCACCCTACATTTACTGTTATAAATATACAGACTCCTCTGGTTCTTGTACATCCCCAGTCTACTCAGTCTTGTATTGAAATACATCGACTACGAGAGGCGCCCCACTTATATTTGAATACTTTTATTGTGTAACTGAATCAACTATCTTGAAATTCTCGCCGAATATGTTGATTGTAATGTCAAATCTAATGATTCCTTCGATATGAAACATTATGACATGCACTATTATGTGCTTCCTAATGTTGCTGCATCCGCATTTTTGAAAATGGGTAGAGAATGACATTTTGAAGCAAAAAACGTCAATTATAAAAATAACTGCAATACAAATTTTAACACAAATGCTTTTAAAATATCGTTAAAGGTCATAGTAATCCGATATGTCCATGCCTGAACGTCGAAAAGTGTAATATGCATTTTTTTTTTAATTTTTCGATTTTCAAGATTTTAGCAAAAAATTAACATGAAATTCAACTATGAAAATGACTAAATTTACGAAAGCGTCTAGTTCAAAACATTAACTGCAGGCATTTTTGTGACTTCCTCCGCTATAAAAAACAAGTTTCATAAGTTTATCAAAAGAAAAGATAGAAAAATATATAACTTAAAGTTTAGGGTCAAAACACACACATTTGCAAATAATGATAAAAATAATATATTTGTTTACCAAATATATCTTTATAAGGTATACGATATACATATATGATATACATCAACAATAACTGTTCATGTTTTTATATCACAAAATATGATAAAAACAGTTATTTTGGTTAATTTATAAAATTATCAGTAACACAGGAGCAAATTTTCCTATTATCTGTCAATGTTTTAATATTGCGATAAAAAGTCGAGCTTTTAATTCAGCATCTATAGTTTTGTCTTAAAATAAAACATACGATCATATTTAAATTATAAACACAGGTTTAAACAATTATGATATGCATTTAGTGCAATTATTTGGTTTAAGGTAAAACTCCACGGCAACAGCAACATATAGGCTTCAAATTAGAAAATGGTGTACACCTTATTCAAAATGCATTTTAAAAAGGACCGCGGGAATTGGATATTATTTTTAAATGCATACGTTCTAAATGACAGTTTCACATCATTAAATCACGTATTTTTTATGACAATCACTTCTGCTGAAAAAACCCACCTTAAACAAAAGTGTTCAAATATAAGTGGGGCGCCTCTCGTATTTCAGAGTTATTTCCATTAAAATTATTTTAACTGATTTGCATTTGTTAAACTGACAGTGTTAAACCCGACAACTAAAATGCATACACGATTAACAGGAGCTGGCGGGTCACATGTATTGAATGGTGCATTGTTGAAGAAAACACATTTTTCCAATACAAGCCCAAATATCAGCAGTTGTGTCACTATATGGTTGAAGTGTTTGAAGTATACACGACACTATATGGTTGAAGTGTTTGAAGTATACACGACACTATATGGTTGAAGTGTTTGAAGTATACACGACACTATATGGTTGAAGTGTTTGAAGTATACACGACACTATATGGTTGAAGTGTTTGAAGTATACACGACACTATATGGTTGAAGTGTTTGAAGTATACACGACACTATATGGTTGAAGTGTTTGAAGTATACACGTGAAGTGTTTGAAGTATACACGACACTATATGGTTGAAGTGTTTGAAGTATACACGTTTTAAACTTTAACCTTTTGTGCAACCTCACCTCATCTGTACCTCCACTTTCTAGTGTGATACCAGAGATGTCAAAGTCTATCTCTGCCCCCTCATCTCCCTCTGTGTTTGGTGATGCCTTAACTTCTCCCCAGTCAATCTGAAAATAAATTCAGTCAGATGAGGGATGATACAAAATGCTCCTGAAAGAAACTGAAATTTATGATACTTAGTAGTGATGTTTCGGTAATTAATTTAGTCGACTGCGTCTCTAATATAGATTAATTTTGCTTTTTGCTTTTTGAATATTGATATTTATGTTCTACCCAATTTACCGACCAGACATGTACAATCCAATACAACAAACACTCATTTACATTTTCTGTATCTGCGGTGGTGTCATCCTCATCCCTGGTATCTATGACAACCAATGATTCCTGTATACTGTCTGGTTTACAACCGTGTGTCCACTCGTATGTCGTAACGTTGCCTTTATCCTGAATACATTTCAGGACAGGGAGACAGTCTGAATCTTCCAGTTTTCTGAAAATAACAATGACTTTTATATCTGATATATAAACATACATATTTGGATTAAAAACAATATCGACCATGTTTTCCACCCCGTAATGTCATAATGTCACTTTTACGAATTGTCGAGAAATCATTTTAAATGCAAAAACATGCAAAACAAATGGAAATCTTGCTCATGCTTTTTAAAGGCCATTTTGAGAAATGTGTACAAACTGCAAGTTGTGAGAATTTAGTTTTATTGTGTTCAATCACTTGATACATTGCCTATAAGATCTATACAATTCCATGCTAGATGAGAATATTTCCAGCAGGTTTATATTATGCGAGATCTAAAATGTAAAAAATGTGGGCGTATGACTCTACGTATTGATGCATTTCAAATTCCGTCCACCAGTTATTGATCTGACCCAATTTAAACCTGCTGGAAACATTTTATTTCTTATACATATATTGCTCTCAGTAGCTGATGATGAACAGTCAAGAAGAACAAGAGGGCAATGACCTTGAATCTCTGTAGTGAAAGAACATGATCAGATTTGATCACCTCTGACATGTCAAGTCTCAAAACAAGAGCTGCCAGAAGACAGCATGCTCGACTATTCAAATCACTGACACATAACTATCACTCGTAACATTGAATATTGAAACAGTTGTGAAATGACGACACTTCCAAAAAGGCAAAATTGTGACATCCCTTTTTAGGGACTAAACGACGTTGATGCTTTGTGCTAATCAGATTACACTGGTATGAAAATATCAATTCTTTAATTTACATGTTTGAAACAGTGGATTGCCAATTTTATTCAACGGTTTGTTTGTATGGTGTTTTATGTCATTTTCAACACATGTAAGGTTACATATGATGGTCAATTTTTTTTGTGATGGAGGCAGACCACCCACTTTTCCTGGGTAGAACCAGTACTGTACACCTCCCGCCATCCGTAAGAATTGACACTTCCTCACTTACAAGTCGAGCTCCCTGTGGGATTTGAACCCGCAGCGGTGAGAGCCGAGAAGGTTTTAAAACGGAATTGTTGTTGAATGACTGATCGAAACATTACTTCGGTTATTTCAAGGTGCCCCCAGACGGGAAGGATAC